>JBBBDQ010012183.1:0-32062 GCA_037127315.1 Ascarosepion bandense
AGGCTGCCAATATTTGGCCATATTTCTTTAATGGGACGCCAGATGTTCACCGGCAACCTGAGGAGGAACCTCATATACTGCTACCGTGGTCCTCCTTCGGCCTTCATATATTGTCCTGATTATTAGGTCGTTAGTGATCAATTCCTTGCTCACTACTTCCAAGCAATCTTCAGGTGAGGTAGCAGTACGTCCCATGAGAAAACCCGGTCCTCTTATAACTCTTTGGGGCTTAACCCCTAGGGACACCAGTGTTCGAATCACTGTGTCTTTCGTGGAGCGACAAATTTTGCGCGTACGCTTGTCCACCACGAAGACCGACTTCATTCTTTCAAACTTTGTAATTCCTGGGGGTTTTTCCAAAAGTCCGTCATCTTTCAAAAGATGATCGAAGCCGCTGTAGCCCTCTCCAGAAACTCCGCAATGTTTATAATGCAACTCGGTGGGGACTTCCAACAACAGGGCGATTCCCCCGGCCTCAACATCCTTCGTATTGTCATTCTTATTCTTTTCGGTACTTGAAGTCTTCTGGCCTTTCCTCGACCACCATATTCTTGGTCACATTTTTCGGAAGAGGGGGATAAGCTTCCCTCCATCTTTATCCGGCGGGCCCTTAAAGGCGGCTCAAATTCAGTTTCTTTAAACGACCGACCTGAGTCAGCCATTTTTTGTTCAAATCACCAGGAAACAATTATATTTTTTCTCCTCCGTAACTAAATACAGAGGGGAATGAGGAGGGGGAGAAAGAGGGAATGGAGGGTTTATACAAATTAACCTTGCAGACAATGAAGACAAACGGCAAACAAATCAAAGCAAACAGATTGGCCTTGAGCGTGAAAATATAATAACAACCATCCCCTTTTTTTAAAAAGGAAAATAAACTCTTGAGAGGTTTAACAAACAACCAATAAACTTATTACAATAAAATACAAAGAATTTAAAATATGTAACAGAAATAGGACACGCAAAGAGTTGCCTAAAGGCTACCTTCGCAAACGGGGAGGGGCTGAAAAGGCAAAGGAAAACAAACAGTTAAATGATCAGTTTCTGGTCAACAAACCAAATAAAGAGATATAATAACAAATTTTTTTTTTTTTTTTTTTTTTTTTAAATAAAAATAAAATCTGGCACTTAAGAAAGCCAACTGAAAAAATGAAAACAGAAAATAAAAGAGAGCAATAAGACTCCTAAACAAAAACAAATATGGCCGCCAAAAAATACACAAAGCCATACAAAAATAGAACAAATAAAAAATAAAACAACAAAGAAAGAAAACGAAAATAAAATAAAAATAAACTTATCGGTACAAAGAAAAGGTCTAGCAGTGGCACAAAATTCAGTCCAAATAAAAAATGTTTTCAACAAAAAAGTCAAGCTGAAACAAAGCAGAAGTTAGAGCGATCGTAAAGCCAATAAAACCACGTCCAACAACAACAACGGCAATTATTTATTTTTGTAAAAATTTACAAAAAAATGCGGCAGTGAAAATAGTGGGGATGGGGAAGGCTGGTCTTCATCTGTCTTACATTAACTTAGCTAGGCTCACTCCACGAGCCCAAAGCAGACAGTATAATATCCCTTGCACCAAAACATCACAATCTTACGTACCATTCTTACTACGAGCACCTGTGCCTCAATACCTCCATGAAAGTCTAACCTAAACCCGTATGTACAAGATTTGGCTCTTGTGGAGGTGGGGGAAATAACACTTAAGGTACAGCCCAATGATTTTTATACAACGAATGATATATACAAAAAACTAAACAAAATTGATGTTAGTATTAAACCCACAATCTCTATCCGTGACGAAACATCAGTTAAAACAGGCGAAATTTTAGCGGGGCTGGCAGATCTCAAACAGTCATACACACAACCACGCACACACACAAACACAATAACAATAAAAATAAACACCTCGGGAAACGAAAAGATGCCCCACTCTACCAGGGAACTGTTATCTCTAATCACCTAAAAAGTGGGGAAGGGCTGGGAATTAAACCAAGAGAGAGGAGCACAAAAAAAAATAAAAAGTGGGGCCAATGCCCATGCATACCCTAGCTAAGTTTAACCATCATTAAAACATAAAAAGACAAATTAACTAAACTATCCTACTTTCGGGGAGAGTTGGAAAATGTTGAAGTCCAGGATCCCCAATATCCTGATGCCTAACCGTCACATCAAAGTACCCGCTCCAAATCAGCTCCTTTCCTCCGACAGATTCGCGCAAGATTTACACCTTTTGCCAAATTCTGGTGGGAGGGAGTCATTGCCGGCACTGATCTAATTTTGACTTCCCAAGCCTGATGGCAAAAACACAATCAGTTGAGAGAAACTTCTGTCATGATTCTGTCGCGTCGTCCAGTCACGACTCGCATAACACCCGCGACAAGCATACGAACATAATGCTCGGCTAGTCAACGACGGCACCACATTGCTACAAGCCGAGCGCTTCCAGGACAAAGAACTTTCCACAGCATGCGAACCATGAAGTCTTCAAGCCATACAGCGATTTTCAAACACTGCAATAGAAAAGGCGTGAGACAAAGTCTCGACCACCGACCCACCGCAGCGAACGCAGTTCGTGGCTCCAGCAAACCATAACTGACTTCTTTGACCCAGACAGCCTTTCGTATCACCAGCCAGGTGAGGATGCCTCGTTGTTTGTGAGGCATTTCAACCCGGGCGCCCAAGGCCATATGGAGCGCGCCTCCTGTGTCAGGCCGGCTCAATCAATCCGGATCTTCCAGTTGACACCTCGCGGCACCGATACCGTGCCCGAAGGGACAACGCCTGGACGCCAGAGAGGCCATCTGTCGCCCGTAAGAAAACAGGTGCTCGCCGGCATTCACGATAGAAGAGGCATTGCCTCCCGAGGTAAACGGCCGGCCTCTTCCTCGCACGAATGCACACTTCTTAGGGATAGGGAAGCTTTTGCGGGCATCTTCCTTCCAGAATTCACCATTCTCATCCACTTGCGAACGCAGGCAGGGTCTAGGAAGGCAATGCGAAGCGTATGTGACGAATCTCAACGCTGGCATTCCCAGACCGCCCTCAGAAGGATGGAGGCTACAGATCTCACGACACCACCTTAGGAGCCTTGCCTTCTCCCCGAGAGGAGTACAAGACCTGACTAATGTCATTCATCACTATTTTTGGGAGTGGAGGCTTTGAGGGAGTCGGTGGAGAATCCGATGATGTGTGAAAGCACATGCGCCGCCCTCCCCTTTTAAGGGAAAGCACTCAGAGACCACAGGCGAACTGCAGCCTGCCTTCTCTTTGGCCACCTCCACGACCGAACATTTCCAACTGGAGATCAGGACCGAACCAGACGCCGAGAATCTTGACCGGCCCGTCCGTCCAGTGGAAAGGCCCGGGAAGGAGAAACTCCTTCCACGCGCCCAACCGCAAGCCAGCAGACTTATCGCGATTTGATCTTAAGCCCTAATGCCGTCTCATACCTCTGATTTCCTTGCGAAAGCATTAATCTCGGCTCTGTGGCCACTAAAGGCGAAACGTCGTCGCGCGGGGCGGAATACCTGACAGGGTGGTAGCACCGGGTAATGTAATCCCGCGAAGGACCGGATTCGCCTTTAACTTACCCGAAGGAAGGCTCCAACGCGAACGTAGAGCAAAGGCGAGCGGACAACCTTGACGAATAGAGCGAGTCCGGCCGAAAAGGTTCGATCGTACTCCATTCACTTCCACCAGCGCACCGGGGGACGCGTACAGAAGTCCGGATCCAAGGGCAAAGAATTGGGCCCGAAACCGGCAGCGGAAAGGACAGACTCGAAAACGATGGTCAACCTATCGAACGCCTTGGACTGATCTAAAAATTGATCAGCGCGGCTTCGTCGTAATGAACTTTCTCTATGATCAAGCCTTCGTGGTTGTGTCCTGGATAATCCTACCCTTCACAGCACAAGTCTGCTCGGGCCCAATCAGACTAGAGGACAACCTGACTTAATGGCTAAGATCTTATTCATCTTCAACTCTGTATTTAACATCGTCAAAGGCCTGAAGTTATCTATCGAATCCCCACCGTCCTTGCTTTTGCGCAGCAACGCCGGTCACACTGGTGAAGCGTTGGGAGTATAGGGCCTATCATCCAGTTGTTGAAAAATCGGTGCCAACAGGAACAAGAACGGGCGACGCCTCAAGTGGACCCGTAGAAGACGTCGTCCGGAGACTTGTTGACAATAACAGGCGCCTCCCAAATCTCAGCCTCTAGCAACGGGACCTCCGCACCCAGCCGCTTCAACCGCCTCGAGGCGGGGGAAGTCGGCCAAATGAGCATCGAACTGACAGTGCTCAGACCGGAGCTCTGGTGAACAGATCCTGAAAATAGTGCGAAAAGCCTCAACTATGCCCGCGTTTGTAGTCACGGTTCTCCCCTTCCGGCAATGAAGCGCTTGCGATATGCCTTTTGCTAGCATTTCTCAATTCCTCTGCACGCAATTCTGCGGCCATGTTCGTTGCCTCAGGAGACATTCTCTTTAACCTAGCCCTAACTACCAGAGCTTGGTCCTTCTTGATAGCGGAGGCCTGCTCCCGCCCCTAACTAAGGCTACGTCCCCACTAACACGAATTTGATAGCCCGATCAACTTTGGCTTCTACTGCCGTTTGTGCTGCTAATCTTTCTAAATTGAGTCGACGGCTATATTCAGCAGCAAACGATCTAATATTGGATTCCCGGAGTCCACCACTTATTCCCAACACAGCCCAAAATATTCCCGCTTTATCGTTAGTTTCAACTGGTCCATAGAAATCTTGCTCTTCAAACAATGAACAGTTCAATTTCAGTAACCAGCCAATTTAATCCTGAAACATCTAAGTTTACGCGAACCCGGACGAGCCTGTGATCCGAGTAAACTATCGAATGAAAACTTGGACAACCTAAGGCGCAAAGCCGACTCTATCACTTTCGACTCGGTCGACGAAGCTAGCACACCACCGTAGCCGAAGCTTTTCGTGGTCGAGTCCCTTTTCCCTTGTCTGAGGGTGTTCATTTCGGTACTTATCGTGACAAGATCGAACCTGTCGATAAAGTCCCGTGCTTTTATCGGGTTGTTAGTACCCGATCTTTCCCCTATGCGATCTATATCGGGGTCAGGGACGACACATTCAATCGCCCGCTAAACTATCCAGTGTATCCAAAAAACACGCTCGAATACTGGCTAAACGAGACGCTCCGCATGGACCGTTGGGCACGCAGCCCCAATGGAACGAAGGGCTGTATCCTTTATGGCTAACATCAGCACACAAAGTCTTACCTGCCGGATCTGCGAAGACATGAGTACCGCCGCATTCAAGGACTTGCTCACTAGCCGAAACACCTCTCGAGCGTCCCATCAAAACATGCTGAATAGAGGGCAGGCCTCCTAGCCAGTATATCCTCATGATCAGAGGTTGAAACCGGGTCTCTGTATGCAACACAGTACACCGAGGCGCTGAAGATCACGGCTGGTGCATCTGCAGCCGACTCTGATCCTGAGCTGACAGATGTCTAGCTAACCAGAAGCCATTATCAAATTAAGGAAGATTGGGGTTGGGGGCACTGTATAAACATCTCCGGGGACAGGATACCGACGGCCGTCCCATTGAGCCTTGGCCCATTTCAGTCTTGGTAGTGCTGTGTTGGACAGAATACCAATATCCAGGGGAATGTTAATTTTAAAAGCTCTGTAAGGAAGGGTGAACAAAAATAGAGGTCCTCGATGGCTGATCCAAATTCTCAGGTGTCATTTGTGAAGTGCCTGGTGGAGGGCTCATCGGGATGCAGTCATTGGCCTCTTCAGCATACTCCATACATGGCTCGACCCACCACTGAATCTCACCACTGACAAAAGTCTTTTGGCCTCAGAAGGATTAAGTGGATCTTCAGCATCTTTGTTTTTGATGCCATTTACATTTCCACAATGTTTGACCTTTTTACATTGATTAATGGCCTTTTTGGGCAGTGTCCTCCGAGACACGGCAAACATCCTGCCCCACATTAAAAGGAGGCTTTTTTTTCTTTTTTTCTCTTTGCCGCTTATTGTGTGGGGCTGCATAATGGAGATGTTAAGCAAAAAAGTTGAGAAGGAGTCGGTGTTGGCGTAGAGTGAATGCACACTTGGGGAAGAAAGGGTAGAACTAGCTGGGGATAAACCATGAGAAGGTGGAGAAGGGACAGGAGAAGGGGCTGAAGGGACTGGTGATGGTTTTTAAATACGGTCATTTGGAAGGGGTGTGGGTCAAGGATTTCATCGTGGGAGGAGTGCCATAATTCTTTTGTGGAGAAGTAAGGCAGACACTGACGCTGCTGATGATTTCTTGGTCTTACTTGACTCTAGAGCCTTTTGAGCTCTCGTTTTTTTAATCTTTTCCCAGCTGAGGCTCGCCTGTGCCGTTCGGGTGAACGTCTTGGTAGACTGCGGGACATCGCCCTTACTGCCAGTAGAGGGAGTGGGACTGTTGGTCGTCGTCCCTAGTGGCCTCAGGGGACAGGTCCCGCTGCTCGGCTCTTCCCTTTGCCTCTAAGTAACGACACGCCATTCTCCGTCGTCTTTGTCCTTAACCACACCAGTAATGGGCTTTAAAAAATTTGAGAGGATAGGGGCCAAGACACAAGGTTTCGGTCCCGGACCGTTACCACTTCTAGGCACCACGTTACGGGCATTCTGGAACTTCTTCTGGTCTTTTCAGGCTTAGGGGTATTTTGGTCGCCAGCGGCAGACGCAGAAGGCCTTCTTCTCTGGACAGAAAGAAGGAGGACAGGTGACCAATCTGCCCCTGCTGACAGATGGTTTTCGCCCGAATTATACGACCGGCGTTTTCCGGCCGCAATAGTCGAGCAGTTGGGGACGGACTCGAAGGCATCTTGATCTATCGTATATCAAACATCCATCCCCCGTTCAGGTTGTCGGATGAGGCTGCCAATATTTGGCCATAGCTGCTGAAAATAGGACGCAGATGTTTACCGGCAACCTGAGGAGGAATTCCTCATGTCTGCTACCATGGAAGTTATAGCTGACTACTTCACTATTGTCCTGATTATTGATTCGATTAGTGATCAATTCTACTCACTACTTTGACAATCTTCGGAGTGAGGGTAGCAGTACGTCCCGTGAGAAAACCCGGTCCTCTTATAACTCTTTGGGGCTTAACCCCCTAGGGACACAGTGTTCGAATCACTGTGTCTTTCGTGGAGCGACAAATTTTGCGCGTACTTGTCCCACCACAAAGATGACCTTATTCTTTTAAACTTTTGTAATTCCTGGAGGTTTTTCCAAAAAAAGGTCGTCATCTTTCAAAAGACTGGTCGAAACCTTTAGCCCTCTCCAGAAACTCCGCAGTATTTATAATGCAACTCGGTGGGGACTTCCAACAACAGGGCAGATTCTGGCCTCAGCATCCTTCGTATTGTCATTCTTGTTCTTTTCAGTACTTGAAGTCTTCCTGTTTTCCCAAACATATATTCTTGGTCACATTTTTTCAAGAGGGGATAACACCCTCATCTTTATCCGACGGGCCCTTAAAGAGCGGCTCAAAATTCGTTCTTTTAAACGATAAAACCTGAGTCGGCCATTTTCAATTCCAAATCACCAGGAAGCAATTATATTTTTCTCCTCCGTAGCTAAATAGGGGAATGGGGAGGGGGGGAAAAAGGGAGAGGAATGGAGGGGGTTTATACAAATTAACCTTGCAGACAATGAAGACAAACGGCAAACAAATCAAAGCAAATGATTGGCCTTTGGCGGCAAAAATATAATAACAATATCCTTTTTTTTAAAAAGGAAAATAAACTCTTGAGAGGTTTAACAAACAATAAACAAACTTATTACAATAAAATACAAAAGAATTTAAATATCATGACTGAAATAGGACACGCAAGGGGTTACAAAGGCTACCTTCGCAAACAGGGAGGGGCTGAAAAGGCAAAAGGAGGAAAACAAACGTTAAATGATCGTTTCTACAAGTCAACAAATAAAATAAAAGATACTATTAACAAATTTTTTTTTTTTTTTTTTAAATAAAAATAAATCCTGGCAACAAGAGACCAACTGAAAAAATGAAAACAGAAAATAAAGAGAACGGCCGACCTAAACAAAAGCTCAAATATATTTTTTCAAAAAATACGAAATAAAACACAAAAAGCTAGAACAAATAAAAATAAAGCAACAAAGAAAACGAAAAATAAAATAAAAATAAACTTATCAATTTCGAAAGGTCTGTATGCTTCGAAAATTCAGTCCAAATAAAAATGTTTTCAGCAAAAGTCCAAGCTGAAACAAAGCAGAGGTCAGAGCGGTCGTAAAATGACACAAAAACCACGTCCAACAACAACTACGTAGCAGGTATTTATTTTTTGCAAAAATTGCAAAAATGGCCTAAGGGAAAGGGCCAAAATAGTGGGGATAGAGCTGGTCCTTCATCTGTGCCTTCAACTTAGCTAGACTCTGCTATTTAAGCTTGAATTATAATATCCTTGCACAACAACTACATGGCAATTATTTATTTTTGTAAAAATTTACAAAAAATGCGGCACAAGGCCAAAATAGTGGGGATGGGGAAGGCTGGTCTTCATCTGTCTTACATTAACTTAGCTAGACTCACTCACTGACCCAAGCAGACAGTATAATATCCCTTGCACCAAAACATCCCAATCTTACGTACCATTCTTACTACGAGCACCACAATGCCTCAATACACTCTATGAAAGTCTACCTATACCCGTATGTACAATTTGTCTGTGGGGGGTGTGGGGGAAATAACACTTAAAATTGCAAACCCCAATGATTTTTATACAACGAATAAAAATATATACAAAAACTAAACAAAATTGATGTTAGTATTAAACCCCCCACAATCTCTATCCGTGACAGAAACATCAGTTAGCTGGGCGAAATTTTAGCGGGGCTGGCAGATCTCAAACAGTCATACACACAACCACGTACACACACAAACACAATAACAAATACGAAAATAAACACACTCGAAACGAAAGTTGCCCCCTTTCTACAGGGAACTGTTATCTCTAATCACCTAAAAAGTGGGGAAGGGCTGGGGAATTAAACCAAAAAAAGAGAGGGGACAAAAAAATAAAAAGTGGGGCCAATGCCCATGCATACCCTAGCTAAGTTTAACCATCATTAAAACATAAAAAGACAAATTAACTAAACTATCCTACTTTCGGGAGGGGTTGAAAATGTTTAGCCCAGGATCCCCAATATCCACGGGTACCTAACCGTCATCAAAATGCCACTCCAAATCAGCTCCTTTCACTCGACAGATTCGCGCAAGATTTACCCACCTTTTGCCAAATTCTGATGGAGGGAGTCGTCGCGCTTTCCGTCTAATTTTGACTTTAAGCTGATGCTTAAAAACCAAAATCAGTTGGGAAGAGGGGGAAAACTTCTCGTCCCCATAGAATTCCTTCTGTCGCGTCGTCCAAATCACGACTCGCATAACACCCAGTAAGCATACGAACACATAATGCTCAGCCCTAGTCAACGACGGCGCCACATTACTACAAACAGAAGCGACTTCCAGGACAAAGAACTTTCCACGCAGCATGCGAACCATGAAGTCTTCAAGCCACTTACACAACGGTACTACGACACTGCAATGAAAGAAGGCGTGAGACAAAGTCTCGACCACCGACCCACCGCAGCGAACGCAGTTGGCGAAACAACCAAACCCGCTGCTTTAAGCTTCTTGCCGGCCAGACAGCCTTTCGTATCACCAGCCAGGTGAGGGATGCTTCGTTGTTTGTGAGGGCATTTCAACCCAGGCGCCCAAGGCCATATGGAGCGCGCCTCCTGCTTCGTCAAACCGAGCTCGTCAATCAGATCATCACGAACGGCCCCCTCCCACTGGCACCGATATAATGCCCGAAGGGACAACGCCTGGACGCCAGAAGAGGCCATCTATCGCCCGTAGAAAACTGAGTGCTCGCCGGCATTCACGATAGAAGGAGCATTCGCCTCGAGGTAAACCGGCCGGCCTCTTCCTCGCACGAATGCACACTTCTTAGGGATGGGAAGCTTTTGCGGGCATCTTCCTTCCAGAATTCACCATTCTCATCCACTTGCGAACACATTCGGTCTAGGAAGGCAATGCGAAGCGTATGTTGACGAATCTCAACGCTTGGCATTCCCAGACGCCCTCAGAAGGATGGAGGCTACAGATCTCGCGACACACCTTAGGAGCCTTGCCTTCTCCCAGAGGAAGGAGTACAAGACCCTGACTAATGTCATTAATATGGCACACGGGAGTGGAAACACAGAGAGAGTCGGTAAAGGAGAATCGGGTAGATGTTAAACACATGCTTCCGCCCTCCTTTAAGGAAAGCTTCCTCAGAGACCACAGACGAACTGCAGCCTCTGCCTTCTCTTGTACCTCCGACCAATTCATTTCCAACTGGAGATCAGGACCGAACCAGACGCCGAGAATCTTGACCGGCCCGTCCGTCCAGTGGAAAGGCGGGAAAAACTCCCTTCACGCGCCCAACCGCAAGCCAACAGACTTATCGCGGTTGATCTTGGCCCCTGTCACCGTCTCATACCCTCTGATTTCCTTGCTGACTTCGTCAATCTCGGCTCTGCTCGACACAAGAGCCGAAACGTCGTCAGCATAGGCGAATACCTGGCCGAGGTGGTAGCACCAGGTAATGTAATCCACGAAGGACCGGATTCGCCTTTAACTTGCGAAGGAAAGGCTCCAACGCAAGAACGTAGAGCAAAGGCGAGAGCGGACAACCTTGACGAATAGAGCGAGTCAATAGAAAGGTTCCGATCGTACTCCATTCACTTCCACCAGCGCACCGGGGGACGCGTACAGAGTCGGATCCAGGAGCGAAAATTCGACCCGAAACCGGCAGCGGAAAGGACAGACTCGAGAAAACGATGGTCAACCCTATCGAACGCCTTGGACTGATCTAAATTGATCAGCGCGGCTTCCGTGTCGACTTTCTCAATGATCAAGCGTACCAAATGAAGGTTGTCCTGAATAGTCTCACACCCTTCACAGCACAAGTCTGCTCGGGGCCAATCAGACTAGGAGGACAGCCTGCAAACGGCTGGCTAAGATCTTGGCTAAAATCTTCAATATGTTTAACATCGTCAAAGGCCTGAAGTTATCTATCGAATCCCCACCGTCCTTGCTTTTGCCAACAGCATGATCCACCCCTGGTGAAGCGTTGGGGTATGAGCCCTGCCTCATCCAGTTGTTGAAAATCGGTGCCAGCAAAGGAACAAGAACGGGCGACTGCCTCAAGTACAGTTCGTAAGGAAGACCATCCAATCCCGGAGACTTGCCGGCCAGCCAGCCGAGCGCCTCCCAAATCTCAGCCTCTGTAACGGGACCCTCGCACCCAGCCGCTTCAGCCGCCTCGAGGCGGGGGAAGTCGGCCAAATAGGCATCGAACTGAGCAGTGCTCAGACCGGGCTCCCTGGTGAACAGATCTGAAAATAGTCACGAAAAGCCTCAACTATGCCCGCGTTTGTAGTCACGGTTCTCCCATCCGGCAATGTAGCGCTTGCGATATGCCTTTTGCTAGCATTTCTCAATTCCTCTGCACGCAATTCTGCGGCCATGTTCGTTACCTCGGAGCATTCTCTTTAACTAGCCCTAACTACCAGAGCTTGGTCCTTCTTGATAAGCAAGGAGGCCTGCTCCGCCCTGACAAGGCTACGTCCCCACTAACACGGGATTTGATAGCCCGATCAACTTTATTTCTACTGCCGTTTGTGCTGCTAATCTTTCTAGATTGAGTCGACAGCTATATTCAGCAGCAAACGATCTAATATTGGATTTCAGATCCCCACCACTTCTTCCGCCCACAGCCCCCATCAATTCCCGCTTTATCGTTAGTTTCAACTGGTCTAGGAAATCTTGCTCTTCAAACAATGAACGGATTTCAATTTCCAGTAACCAGCCAATTTAATCTGAGCTTATCTAAGTTTACGCGAACCCGGACGAGCCTATGGTCCGAGTAAACTATCGAATGAAAACTTGGACAACCCTAAGAGCCCTACATCGACTCTCCTAACTAGACTCGGTCGACGAAGCTAGCACGCACCACCGTGGCTTGACGCTGCCCCTATTAGTCCAAGTCCATACTATATCCCAGAGGTGTTCATTCGATTACTTATCGACAAGATCGAACCTGTCGATAAAGTCCGTCTTTTACATCCGGGTTGTTAGTACCCGATCTTTCCCCTATGCGATCTATATCGAGATTAAAGGACAGCATTCCAATCGCCCGCTAAAAACTACCCACGAGATGTCGTCCAAAACAGCTCGATCTGCCGAAACAAGCCAGGACGCGCTCCGCATGGACATTGGGCGCATGACCCCAATGAGACGAGAACCCATCGCTTATAGTAACATCCAGCACACAAAGTCTGCCTGCCGGATCTGCGAACATGAGTACGCCGCATTCAAGGACTTGCTCACTAGCCAGAAACACCTCTCGAGCGTCCATCAAAACGCCAGGATAGGGCGAACCTCCTGAACCGTATATCCTCATGATCGCGAGTTGAGAAAACCGGGTCTCCTGTATACAACACACATTCACACCGAGGCGCTGAAGATCACGGCTGAGACACGCCCTGCGTGACTCTGATCTCAGGCCCCGGCCATTTATGCTAGCTAACCAGAAAGCCATTATCAGTCCGATTAGGGTTGAGGCACTGTACCAAACATCTCAGGGGACAGGATACCGACGGCCGTGCAATTGAGCCTTGGCCCATCTCAGTCTTGATAGTGCCATCATTGGACAGGCCACCAATATCCAGGAGATAGCTGATTTTAAAAGCTCTGTAAAAGGGAAGGGTGAACAAAAATAGGGGGGGGGGGGGGTCCTCCCAGAACAAAACTGATCCAAATTCCTCTGGTCATCGTTTGTAAATGCACAATTGGAGGGCTCATCGGGATGGGTCATTGGCCTCTCCAAGCATACTCCATACATGGCTCGACCCGCACCAGATCTCACCACTGTCAAAAGTCTTTGGCCTCTGGAAAGTTAAGTGGATCTTCAACATCTTCATTTTGATGCATGCCATTTCCACAATGTTTTGACCTTTTTACATTGATTAATAGCCTTTTGGGCAATGTCCTCCGAGACACGGCAAACATCCTGCCCCACATTAAAAAGGAGGCTTTTTTCTTTTTTTTCTTTGCCGCTTATTGTGTTAGAGCTTCTTGCCTCTTAAATGGATCTTTAAGCGGGGATTGAGAAGGGTCGGTGTTGGCGTGGGGGTAGCAGATACACTTGGGGAAAGGGTAGAGCAGCTGGGGATAAACCGCGGAAGGGACTGGAGAAGGGACAGGAGAAGGGGCTGAAGGGACTGGTGATGGTTTTAAATATGGTCATTTTGGAAGGGGTGTGGGTCAAGGATTTTGTCATGGGAGGAAGGTGCCATAATTCTTTTTTGTGTGGAGGAGAAGTAGGTAGACACTGACGCTGCTGATGATTTCTTGATGTATGACTCTGAGAGCCTTTTTGACTCTCTCAGTTTTTTTAATCTTTTCCCAGCTAGGCTCCGCCTGTTTTGAATTTCCGTTAACGGAGCGTCTTAGTGAACTGCCGGGACATCGCCCTTACTGCTGATAGAGGGAGTGGGACTGTTGGTGTCATCCCTAGTGGCCTCAGGGGACTGAGTCCCGCTGCTCGGCTCTTCCCTTTGCCTCTGACGACATGATACTCCGTCGTCTTTGTCGTAACACCGGTGGCAGGCTTCAGAATTTGAGAGGATGGGGGCCGAGACCCACCCGGGGTTTTTAAGTCCCCGGACCGTGCCGCTACTAGGCCCGTTACAGGCGTTGCGGAACTACAATTTTCAGGCTTAGGGGTTTTTGTTCGCCAGCGGCCCGGGCTGAAGGCCTTCTTCTCTGGACAGAAGGAGGACAGGTGACCAATCTGCCCACACTTCCAGCAAGATGGTTTCGCTTCGGTCACTACGACCGGCATTTTCCAACGCAATACGTTAAAGCAGTTAGGGGACGGACTCGAAGGCATCTTGATCCATCAATATATCAAACATCCATCCCCCGTTCAGGTTGTCGGATGAGGCTGCCAATATTTGGCCATATTTCTTTAAATAGGACGCCAGATGTTCACCGGCAACCTGAGGAGGAACCTCATATACTGCTACCGCTGGTCTATCCTTCGGCCTTCATATATTGTCCTGATTATTAGGTCGTTAGTGATCAATTCCTTGCTCACTACTTCCAAGCAATCTTCAGGTGAGGGTAGCAGTGGTCACATTGAGAAAACCCGGTCCTCTTATAACTCTTTGGGGCTTAACCCTAGGGACACCAGTGTTCGAATCACTGTGTGTCTTTCGTGGAGCGATGAAATTTTGCGCGTACGCTTGTCCACACGAATGGCTTCCCATTCTTTTTTTCAAACTTTTGTAATTCCTGGGGGTTTCAAAAAGTCCGTCATCTTTCAAAAGATGATCGAAACCTTTAGCCCTCTCCAGAAACTCCGCAATGTTTATAATGCAACTCGGTGGGGACTTCCAACAACAGAGGCGATTCCCCGGCCTCAACATCCTTCGTATTGTCATTCTTATTCTTTTCGGTACTTGAAGTCTTCTGGCCTTTCTAAACACATATTCTTGGTCACATTTTTCGGAAGAGGGGGATAAGCTTCCTCATCTTTATCCGGCGGGCCCTTAAAAGGCGGCTCAAAATTCAGTTTCTTTTTAAACGACCGACCTGAGTCGGCCATTTTTCAATTCCAAATCACCAGGAAACAATTATATTTTTTCTCCTCCGTAACTAAATAGGGGAATGGGGAGGGGGGAAAAGGAGATGGAGGAGGGTTTATACAAATTAACCTTGCAGACAATGAAGACAAACGGCAAACAAATCAACAAACCCAGATTGGCCTTTAGCGGCCAAAATATAATAACAATATCCCCTTTTTTTAAAAAGGAAAATAAACTCTTGAGAGGTTTAACAAACAACCAATAAACTTATTACAATAAAATACAAAAGAATTTAAAATATACTTAACAGAAATAGGACACGCAAAGAGTTGCCTAAAGGCTACCTTCGCAAACGGGGAGGAGCTGAAAAGGCAAAAGGAGGAAAACAAACAGTTAAATGATCAGTTTCTGGTCAACAAATAAAATAAAAGATACTATTAACAAATTTTTTTTTTTTTTTTTTTTTTTTTTTTTTAAATAAAAATAAATCTGTAGCACTTAAGAAGACCAACTGAAAAAATGAAAACAGAAAATAAAAGAAACCTTCAAAGCCTAAACAAAAACAAATATGGCCGCCAAAAAAATGCGAAAATAAAACACAAAAGCTAGAACAAATAAAAATAAAACAACAAAGAAAGAAAACGAAAAATAAAATAAAAATAAACTTATCGGTACAAAGAAAGGTCTCTTGTGTACAAAATTCAGTCCAAATAAAAAATGCTCCAACAAAAAGTCCAAGCTGAAGTGAAAGCAGAGGTCAGAGCAGTCGTAAAATGACCAAAACCACGTCCAACAACAACTACATGGCAATTATTTATTTTTGTAAATTTACAAAAAATGTGACACAAGGCCAAAATAGTGGGGATGGGGAAGGCTGGTCTTCATCTGTCTCCATTAACTTAGCTAGACTCACTCACTGACCCAAGCAGACAGTATAATATCCCTTGCCCAAAACATCCCAATCTTACGTACCATTCTTACTACAGGCACCCACAATGCCTCAATACACTCTATGAAAGTCTACTATGCCGTATGTACAATTTGTCTGTGGGGGTGTGGGGGAAATAACACTTAAAATTACAAACCCCAATGATTTTTATACAACGAATAAAAATATATACAAAAACTAAACAAAATTGATGTTAGTATTAAACCCCCCACAATCTCTATCCGTGACAGAAACATCAGTTAGCTGGGCAGAAAATTTTAGCGGGGCTGGCAGATCTCAAACAGTCATACACACAACCACGTACACACACAAACACAATAACAAATACGAAAATAAACACACTCGAAACGAAAGTTGCCCCGCCTCTATGAGAACTGTTATCTCTAATCACCTAAAAGTGGGGAAGGGCTGGGGAATTAAACCAAAAAAAGAGGGGGACAAAAAAAATAAAAAGTGGGGCCAATGCCCATGCATACCCTAGCTAAGTTTAACCATCATTAAAACATAAAAAGACAAATTAACTAAACTGTATCACTACTTTCGGGAGGGGGTTGAAAATGTTTAGCCCAGGATCCCCAATATCCTGATGCTAACCGTCATCAAAATGCCACTCCAAATCAGCTCCTTTCCTCGACAGATTCGCGCAAGATTTACCCACCTTTGCCCAATTCACGATGGAGGTCGTCATACTTTCCGTCCTGATTTTGACTTTAAGCTGATGCTTAAAAAACAAAATCAGTTGGGAAGAGGAAAACTTCTCGTCCCCATAGAATTCCTTCTGTCGCGTCGTCCAAATCACGACTCGCATAACACCCAGTAAGCATACGAACACGTAATGCTCAGCCCTAGTCAACGACGGCACCACATTGCTACAAACAGAAGCGACTTCCAGGACAAAGAACTTTCCACGCAGCATGCGAACCATGAAGTCTTCAAGCCACTTACACAACGGTACTACGACACTGCAATGAAAGAAGGCGTGGAACAAAGTCTCGACCACCGACCCACCGCAGCGAACGCAGTTTGGCGAAACAACCAAACCCGCTGCTTTAAACTTCTTGCCGACCCAGACAGCCTTTCGTATCACCAGCCAGGTGAGGGATGCTTCGTTGTTTGTGAGGCATTTCAACCCGGGCGCCCAAGGCCATATGGAGCGCGCCTCCTGCTTCGTCAAACCGAGCTCGTCAATCAGATCATCACGGACGGCCCCCTCACTGGCACCCGATATAATGCCCGAAGGGACAACGCCTGGACGCCAGAAGGCCATCTATCGCCCGTAAGAGAAAACTGAGTGCTCGCCGGCATTCACGATAGAAGGAGCATTCGCCTCGAGGTAAACGGCCGGCCTCTTCCTCGCACGAATGCACACTTCTTAGGGATGGGAAGCTTTTGCGGCATCTTCCTTCCAGAATTCACCATTCTCATCCACTTGCGAACACATTCGGTCTAGGAAGGCAATGCGAAGCGTATGTTGACGAATCTCAACGCTTGGCATTCCCAGACCGCCCTCAGAAGGATGGAGGCTACAGATCTCGCGACACACCTTGGGAGCCTTGCCTTCTCCCAGAGGAAGGAGTACAAGACCCTGACTAATGTCATTAATATGGCACACGGGAGTGGAAGCACAGAGAGTCGGTAAAGGAGAATCGGGTAGATGTGTGAAACACATACTTCCGCCCTCCCCTTTAAGGAAAGCTTCCTCAGAGACCACAGACGAACTGCAGCCTCTGCCTTCTCTTGTACCTCCGACCAATTCATTTCCAACTGGAGATCAGGACCGAACCAGACGCCGAGAATCTTGACCGGCCCGTCCGTCCAGTGGAAAGGCCAGAGAAGAAGAAACTCCCTTCCACGCGCCCAACCGCAAGCCAACAGACTTATCGCGGTTGATCTTGGCCCCTGTCACCAGAAATCTCGCTACCCTCTGATTTCCTTGCTGACTTCGTCAATCTCGGCTCTGCTCGACACAAGAGCCGAAACGTCGTCAGCATAGGCAGAATACCTGGCCGAGGTGGTAGCACCAGGTAATGTAATCCCATGAAGGACCGGATTCGCCTTTAACTTTTCGAAGGAAAGGCTCAACGCAGAACAGAGCAAAGGCGAGAGCGGACAACCTTGACGAATAGGCAGTCAATGAAAAGGTTCCGATCGTACTCCATTCACTTCCACCAGCGCACCGGGGGACGCGTACAGAAGTCGGATCCAGGAGCGAATTCGACCGAAACCGGCAGCGGAAAGGACAGACTCGAGAAAACGATGGTCAACCCTATCGAACGCCTTGGACTGATCTAAATTGATCAGCGCGGCTTCCGTGTCGACTTTCTCAATGATCAAGCGTACCAAATAGAGGTTGTCCTGAATAGTCCTACCCTTCACAGCACAAGTCTGCTCGGGGCCAATCAGACTAGAGAGGACAGCCTGCAAAGCAGCTGGCTAAGATCTTGGCTAAAATCTTCAACTCTGTATTTAACATCGTCAAAGGCCTGAAGTTATCTATCGAATCCCCACCGTCCTTGCTTTTGCGCAGCAACAAGTCACACCCCTGGTGAAGCGTTGGGGTATAGAGCCCTGCCTCATCCAGTTGTTGAAAATCAGTGCCAGCAAGGGAACAAGAACGGGCGACTGCCTCAAGTACAGTTCGCTAAGGAAGACCATCAATCCGGAGACTTGTCCCAGCCAACCAGCTTGAGCGCCTCCCAAATCTCAGCCTCTGTAACGGGACCCTCGCACCCAGCCGCTTCAGCCGCCTCGAGGCGGGGAAGTCGGCCAAATAGGCATCGAACTGAGCAGTGCTCAGACCGGGCTCCCTGGTGAACAGATCCTGAAAATAGTCACGAAAAGCCTCAACTATGCCCGCGTTTGTAGTCACGGTTCTCCCATCCGGCAATGTGACGCTTGCGATATGCCTTTTGCTAGCATTTCTCAATTCCTCTGCGCAATTCTGCGGCCATGTTCGTTGCCTCAGGAGACATTCTCTTTAACCTAGCCCTAACTACCAGAGCTTGGTCCTTCTTGATAAGCAAGGGAGGCCTGCTCCGCCCTAGCTAAGGCTACGTCCCCACTAACACGGGGGATTTGATAGCCCGATCAACTTTGGCTTCTACTGCCGTTTGTGCTGCTAGTCTTTCTAGATTAAGGAGTCGACGGCTATATTCAGCAGCAAACGATCTAATATTGGATTTCAAGGATCCCCACCACTTATTTAGCAGCCCCCGTCAATTCCCGCTTTATCGTTAGTTTCAACTGGTCCTGGAAATCTTGCTCTTCAAACAATGAACAGTTCAATTTCCAGTAACAGCCAATTTAATCCTAGGCTTATCTAAGTTTACGCGAACCCGGACGAGCCTATGATCCGAGTAAACTATCGAATGAAAACCGGACAACCTAAGAGCCCTACATCGACTCTCCTAACTAAGACTCGGTCGACGAAGCTAGCACGCACCACCGTAGCCGAGCTGCCCCTATTAGTCCAAGTCCATACTATATCCCGGGGGTGTTCATTTCGATACTTATCGACAAGATCGAACCTGTCGATAAAGTCCCGAAGCTCTTCCCCATCGGGTTGTTAGTACCCGATCTTTCCCCTATGCGATCTATATCGGGGTCAAGGACGGCATTCCAATCG
The DNA here is from genome assembly GCA_037127315.1 of Ascarosepion bandense. Classification (NCBI taxonomy): domain Eukaryota; kingdom Metazoa; phylum Mollusca; class Cephalopoda; order Sepiida; family Sepiidae; genus Ascarosepion; species Ascarosepion bandense. The sequence continues at coordinate 19,272 of JBBBDQ010012183.1, forward strand.
CCCCGCTAAAACTACCCGACGAGATGTCGTCAAAAACGGCTCGATCTGCGAAACGAGCGGGACGCTCCGCATGGACAGTGGGCGCATAAACCCCAATGAGACGAAGAGACTTATCCTTTATAAAAACAACATCCAGCACACAAAGTCTGCCTGCCGGATCTGCGAAGACATGGGTACACGCCGCATTCAAGGACTTGCTCACTAGCCGGGAAACACCTCTCGAGCGTCCATCAAAACATGCTGAATAGAGGGCGAACCTCCTAGACGGTATATCTCATAAATGCAGAGTTGAAAACCCGGGTCTCCTGTATACAGCATACATTCACACCGAGGCGCTGAAGATCACGGCTGAGACACGCTCTGCGTGAGCTACGATCTCAGGCCCCGGCCATTTATACTAGCTAACCAGAGAGCCATTATCAGTCCGATTAGGGTTGAGGCACTGTACCAAACATCTCAGGGGACAGGATACCAAGGCGGCCGTCCCATTGAAGCCTTGGCCCATCTCAGTCTTGATGGTGCCATCATTGGACAGGCCACCAATATCCAGAGGGAATGTTAATTTTAAAGCTCTGTAAAGGAAGGGTGAACAAAAATAGGGGTCCTCCCAGAACAAAACTGATCCAAATTCCTCTGGTCATCGTTTGTGAAGTACACAATTGGAGGGCTCATCGGGATGGAGTCATTGGCCTCTCCAAGCATACTCCATACCTGGCTCGAGCCCTCTTGAATCTCACCACTGTCAAAAGTCTTTTGGCCTCTGAAGACAGTGGATCTTCAACATCTTTGTTTGATGCATTTACATTTCACAATGTTTTTGACCTTTTTACATTGATTAATAGCCTTTTGGGCAGTGTCCTCTGAGACACGGCAAACATCCTGCCCCACATTAAAAGGTTTTTTTTCTTTCTTTTTTTCTTTGCCGCTTATTGTCCCAGGCTTCTTTGCCTCTTAAATGAATCTTTAAGCGGGGATTGAAGAGTCGGTGTTGGCGTGGGGAGTATGAATACACTTGGGGAAGAAAAGGTGAAGACTAGCTGGGATAAACCATAAGAAGGGACTGGAGAAGGGACAGAAGAAGGGGCTGAAGGGACTGGTGATGGTTTTTTAAATATGGTCATTTTGGAAGGGGTGTGGGTCAAGGATTTTGTCATGGGAGGAGGTGCCATAATTCTTTTGTGGAGGAGAAGTAGGGGCAGACACTGACGCTGCTGATGATTTCTTGGTCTTACTTGACTCTAAGAGCCTTTTTGAGCTCTCTCAGTTTTAATCTTTTCCCAGCTGGGCTCCGCCCTGTTTGAATTTCCGTTAACGGAGCATCTTGGTGAACGCAGGACATCGCCCTTACCTTTGATAGAGGAGTGGGACTGTTGGTGTCATCCCTAGTGGCCTCAGGGGACTGAGGTCCCGCTGCTCAGCTCTTCCCTTTGCCTCTAGTAACGACACGCCATTCTCCGTCGTCTTTGTCCTTAACCACACCAGTGGCAGGCTTCAAGATTTGAGAGGATGGGGGCCGAGACCCACCCGAAGTTTTTAAGTCCCCCGGACCGTGCCGCTACTAGGCCCGTTACAGGCGTTGCGGAACTACAATTTTCAGGCTTAGGGGGGTATTTTGGTCGCCAGCGGCAGACACCAGAGGCCTTCTTCTCTGGACAAGAAGGAGGACAGGTGACCAATCTGCCCACACTTCCAGCAAGATGGTTTCCATGATCACTACGACCGGCATTTTCCAGCCCGCAATAGTCCAAACAGTTGAGGGGACGGACTCGAAGGCATCTTGATCCATCAATATATCAAACATCCATCCCCCGTTCAGGTTGTGGATGAGGCTGCCAATATTTGGCCATATTTCTTTAAATAGGACGCCAGGTGTTCACCGGCAACCTGAAGAGGAACCTCATATACCACTACCTGTGGTCCTCCTTCGGCCTTCATATATTGTCCTGATTATTAGGTCGTTAGTGATCAATTCCTTGCTCACTACTTCCAAGCAATCTTCAGGTGAGGGTAGCAGTACGTCCCCATTGAGAAAACCCGGTCCTCTTGTAACTCTTTGGGCTTAACCCCTGGGGACACCAGTGTTCGAATCACTGTGTCTTTCGTGGAGCGACAAATTTTGCGCGTACGCTTGTCCACCACAGCCGACACCATTCTTTGCTAAACTTTTGTAATTCCTGGGGGTTTTCCAAAAGTCCGTCATCTTTCAAAAGATGATCGAAACCTTTAACCCTCTCCAGAAACTCCGCAATGTTTATAATGCAACTCGGTGGGGACTTCCAACAACAGGGCGATTCCCCGGCCTCAGCATCCTTCATGTATTGTCATTCTTATTCTTTTTGGTGCCGGAAGTCTTCTGGCCTTTCTCGGCCACCATATTCTTGGACACATTTTTCGGAAGAGGGGGATAGCTTCCTCATCTTTATCCGGCGGGCCCTTAAAGGGTGGCTCAAAATTCAGTTTCTTTTTAAACGACCGACCTGAGTCGGCCATTTTTCAATTCCAAATTACCAGGAAACAATTATATTTTTTCTCCTCCGTAACTAAATAGGGGAATGGGGAGGGAGGGAAAGGGGGGAATGGGGGGGTTTATACAAATTAACCTTGCAGACAATGCAGACAAAAGGCAAACAAATGAAAGCAAACAGATTGGCCTTTAGCGGCCAAAAATATAATAACAATATCCTTTTTTAATAAAAAAGGAAATTAACCTCTTGAGAGGTTTAACAAACAACCAATAAACTTATTACAATAAAATACAAATTTAAAATATGTAACAAAAATAGGACACGCAAAGAGTTGCCTAAAGGCTACCTTCTGAAGCAGGGAGGGGCTGAAAAGGCAAAAAGGAGGAAAACAAACAGTTAAATGATCAGTTTCTGGTCAACAAATAAAATAAAGATACTGTTAAATTTTTTTTTTTTTTTTTTTTTTTTTTTTTTTAAATAAAAATAAATCTGGCACTTAAGAAGACCAGCCTGAAAAAATGAAAACAGAAAATAAAAGAGAACGGCCGACCTAAACAAAAACAAATATGGCCGCCAAAAATACGAAAATAAAACACAAAAAGCTAGAACAAATAAAAATAAAACAACAAAGAAAGAAAACGAAAAATAAAATAAAAATAAACTTATCAGGTACAAAGAAAGGTCTCTTGTGTACAAAATTCAATTGACAAAAATGTTTTCAACAAAAAGTCCAAGCTGAAACAAAGCAGAGGTCAGAGCAGTCGTAAAATGACAAAAACCACGTCCAACAACAACTACATGGCAATTATTTATTTTTGTAAAAATTTACAAAAATGCGGCACAAGGCAAAATAGTGGGGATGGGGAAGGCTGGTCTTCATCTGTCTTACATTAACTTAGCTAGACTCACTCACTGACCCAAGCAGACAGTATAATATCCCTTGCACCAAAACATCCCAATCTTACGTACCATTCTTACTACGAGCACCACAATGCCTCAATACACTCTATGAAAATCTACCTATACCCGTATGTACAATTTGTCTGTGGGGGGTGTGGGGGAAATAACACTTAAAATTGCAAACAATAGTTTTTATACAACGAATAAAAATATGTACAAAAACTAAACAAAATTGATGTTAGTATTAAACCCCCCACAATCTCTATCCGTGACAGAAACATCAGTTAGCTGGGCGAAATTTTAAGCGGAGCTGGCAGATCTCAAACAGTCATACACACAACCACGTACACACACACAAACACAATAACAAATACGAAAATAAACACTCGAAACGAAAGTTGCCCCGCCTCTACCAGGGAACTGTTATCTCTAATCACCTAAAAAAGTGGGAAAGGGCTGGGAATTAAACCAAAAAAAGAGGGGGACAAAAAAAATAAAAAGTGGGGCCAATGCCCATGCATACCCTAGCTAAGTTTAACCATCATTAAAACATAAAAAGACAAATTAACTAAACTATCCTACTTTCAGGGAGGGTTGAAAATGTTTAGCCCAGGATCCCCAATATCCTGATGCCTAACCGTCATCAAAATGCCACTCCAAATCAGCTCCTTCCTCGACAGATTCGCGCAAGATTTACCCACCTTTTGCCAAATTCTGATGGAGAGAGTCGTCGCCTTTCCGTCCTGATTTTGACTTTAAGCTGATGCTTAAAAAACAAAATCAGTTGGGAAGAAGGAAAGTGACTTCTCGTCCCCATAAATTCCTTCTGTCGCGTCGTCCAAATCACGACTCGCATAACACCCAGTAAGCATACGAACACATAATGCTCAGCCCCTAGTCAACGACGGCACCACATTGCTACAAACAGAAGCGACTTCCAGGACAAAGAACTTTCCACGCAGCATGCGAACCATGAAGTCTTCAAGCCACTTACACAACGGTACTACGACACTGCAATGAAAGAAGGCGTGAGACAAAGTCTCGACCACCGACCCACCGCAGCGAACGCAGTTTGGCGAAACAACCAAACCCGCTAGCACAAGCTTCTTGCCGACCCAGACAGCCTTTCGTATCACCAGCCAGGTGAGGGATGCTTCGTTGTTTGTGAGGCATTTCAACCCGGGCGCCCAAGGCCATATGGAGCGCGCCTCCTGCTTCCGTCGACCGAGCTCGTCAATCAGATCATCACGAACGGCCCCCTCACTAGCACCCGATATAATGCCCGAAGGGACAACGCCTGGACGCCAGAGAGGCCATCTATCGCCCGTAAGAGAAAACTGAGTGCTCGCCGGCATTCACGATAGAAGGAGCATTCGCCTCGAGGTAAACGGCCGGCCTCTTCCTCGCACGAATGCACACTTCTTAGGGGATGAAGACTTTTGCGGGCATCTTCCTTCCAGAATTCACCATTCTCATCCACTTGCGAACACATTCGGTCTAGGAAGGCAATGCGAAGCGTATGTTGACGAATCTCAACGCTTGGCATTCCCAGACCGCCCTCAGAAGGATGGAGGCTACAGATCTCGCGACACACCTTGGGAGCCTTGCCTTCCTCCCCAGAGGAAGGAGTACAAGACCCTGACTAATGTCATTAATATGGCACACGGAGGTGGAAGCACAGAGAGTCGGTAAAGGAGAATCGGGTAGATGTGTGAAACACATACTTCCGCCCTCCCTTTAAGGAAAGCTTCCTCAGAGACCACAGACGAACTGCAGCCTCTGCCTTCTCTTGTACCTCCGACCAATTCATTTCCAACTGGAGATCAGGACCGAACCAGACGCCGAGAATCTTGACCGGCCCGTCCGTCGAGTGGAAAGGCCCGGGAAGAAACTCCCTTCCACGCGCCCAACCGCAAGCCAACAGACTTATCGCGGTTGATCTTGACTACCTGTCACCGTCTCATACCCTCTGATTTCCTTGCTGACTTCGTCAATCTCAGCTCTGCTCGACACAAGAGCCGAAACGTCGTCAGCATAGGCAGAATACCTGGCCGAGGTGGTAGCACCGGGTAATGTAATCCGCGAAGGACCGGATTCGCCTTTAACTTGCGAGAGGAAAGGCTCCAACGCAAGAACGTAGAGCAAAAAGGCGAGAGCGGACAACCTTGACGAATAGAGCGAGTCAATAGAAAAGGTTCCGATCGTACTCATTCACACTTCCACCAGCGCACCGAGGCGCGTACAGAAGTCGGATCCAGGAGCGAAATTCGGCCCGAAACCGGCAGCGGAAAGGACAGACTCGAGAAAACGATGGTCAACCCTATCGAACGCCTTGGACTGATCTAAATTGATCAGCGCGGCTTCCGTGTCGACTTTCTCAATGATCAAGCGTACCAAATGAAGGTTGTCCTGAATAGTCCTACCCTTCACAGCACAAGTCTGCTCAGGGCCAATCAGACTGAGGAGGACAGCCTGCAAACGGCTGGCTAAGATCTTGGCTAAAATCTTCAACTCTATATTATTTAACATCGTCAAAGGCCTGAAGTTATCTATCGAATCCCCACCGTCCTTGCTTTTGCGCAGCAGCACCGGTCACACCCCTGGTGAAGCGTTGGGGTATAGACCCCTGCCTCGCCAGTTGTTGAAAATCAGTGCCAACAAGGGAACAAGAACGGGCGACTGCCTCAAGTACAGTTCGTAAGGAAGACCATCCAATCCCGAACGCCCGGCCAACCAGCGCAGAGCGCCTCCCAAATCTCAGCCTCTGTAACGGGACCCTCGCACCCAGCCGCTTCAGCCGCCTCGAGGCGGGGGAAGTCGGCCAAATAGGCATCGAACTGAGCAGTGCTCAGACCGGGCTCCCTGGTGAACAGATCCTGAAAATAGTCACGAAAAGCCTCAACTATGCCCGCGTTTGTAGTCACGGTTCTCCCACATCCGGCAATGTGACGCTTGCGATGTCTGTTTATAGCATTTCTCAATTCCTCTACATAATTCTGCGGCCATGTTCATTGGTGCCTCAGAGACATTCTCTTTAACCTGACCCTAACTACCAGAGCTTGGTCCTTCTTGATAAGCAAGGAGGCCTGCTCCGCCTAGCGCTAAGGCTACGTCCCCACTAACACGGGATTTGATAGCCCGATCAACTTTGGCTTCTACTGCCGTTTGTGCTGCTAATCTTTCTGGAATTGAGTCGACGGCTATATTCAGCAGCAAACGATCTAATATTGGATTTTCAAGGATCCCCACCACTTATTCCCAACCACAGCCCCCGTCAATTCCCGCTTTATCGTTAGTTTCAACTGGTCCTGGAAATCTTGCTCTTCAAACAATGAACAGTTCAATTTCCAGTAACCAGCCAATTTAATCCTAGGCTTATCTAAGTTTACGCGAACCCGGACGAGCCTATGATCGAGTAAGCTATCGAATGAAAGCTTGGACAACCTAAGAGCCCTACATCGACTCTCTAACTAAGACTCGGTCGACGAAGCTAGCACGCACCACCGTAGCCGAGCTGCCCCTATTAGTCCAAGTCCATACTATATCCCGGGGGTGTTCATTTCGGTACTTATCGACAAGATCGAACCTGTCGATAAAGTCCCGAAATGCTTTACATCCGGGTTGTTAGTACCCGATCTTTCCCCTATGCGATCTATATCGGGGTCAAGGACGGCATTCCAATCGCCCGCTAAAACTACCCGACGAGATGTCGTCAAAAACAGCTCGATCTGCCGAAACAAAGCAGGACGCTCCGCATGGACATTGGGCGCATAAACCCCAATGAGACGAAGAGACTTATCCTTTATAGTAACATCCAGCACACAAAGTCTGCCTGCCGGATCTGCGAAGACATAGGTACACGCCGCATTCAAGGACTTGCTCACTAGCGGGAAACACCTCTCGAGCGTCCATCAAAACATGCTGAATAGAGGGCGAGCCTCCTGGGCAGTATATCCTCATGATCGCGAGTTGAAAACCGGGTCTCCTGTATACAACATACATTCACACCGAGGCGCTGAAGATCACGGCTGAGACACGCTCTGCGTGACTCTGATCTCAGGCCCCGGCCATTTATACTAGCTAACCAGAGAGCCATATCAGTCCGATTAGGGTTGAGGCACTGTACCAAACATCTCAGGGGACAGGATACCGACGGCCCGTCCCATTGAGCCTTGGCCCATCTCAGTCTTGATAGTGCCATCATTGGACCGAACCCACCAATATCCAGGGGGAATGTTAATTTTAAAGCTCTGTAAAGGGAAGGGTGAACAAAAATAGGGGTCCTCCCAGAACAAAACTGATCCAAATTCCTCTGGTCATCGTTTGTGAAGTACACAGTTGGAGGGCTCATCGGGATGGAGTCATTGGCCTCTCCAAGCATACTCCATACCTGGCTCAAGGCCCGCACCAGATCTCACCACTGTCAAAAGTCTTTTGGCCTCTGGAAAGTTAAGTGGATCTTCAACATCTTTGTTTTTTTGATGCATTTACATTTCCACAATGTTTTGACCTTTTTACATTGATTAATAGCCTTTTGGGCGGTGTCCTCTGAGACACGGCAAACATCCTACCCACAAAAAGGAGGTTTTTTTTCTTTTTTTTTTTCTTTGCCGCTTATTGTCGGGCTTCTTTGCCTCTTAAATGAATCTTTAAGCGGGGATTGAGAAAGAGTCGGTGTTGGCGTGGGAGATGCTTGGGATACACTTGGGGAAGAAAATTAGGGCAACAGGGATAAACCATAAGAAGGGACTGGAGAAGGGACAGAAGAAGGGGCTGAAGGGACTGGTGATGGTTTTTTAAATATGGTCATTTGGAAGGGGTGTGGGTCAAGGATTTTGTCATGGGAGGAGGTGCCATAATTCTTTTTTTGTGGAGAAGTAGGGGCAGACACTGACGCTGCTGATGATTTCTTGGTCTTACTTGACTCTAGAGCCTTTTTGAGCTCTCTCAGTTTTTTTAATCTTTTCCCAGCTGGGCTCCGCCTGTTTTTGAATTTCCGTTAACGGAGCATCTTGGTGAACTGCCGGGACATCGCCCTTACTGCTGATAGAGGGAGTGGGACTGTTGGTGTCATCTGGTGGCCTCCAGGGGACTGAGGTCCCGCTGCTTTCCGGCTCTTCCCTTTGCCTCTAGTAACGACACGCCATTCTCCGTCGTCTTTGTCCTTAACCACACCAGTGGCAGGCTTCAGAATTTGAGAGGATGGGGGCCCGGGGCCCACCCGGGGTTTTTAAGTCCCCGGACCGTGCCGCTACTAGGCCCGTTACAGGCGTTGCGGAACTACAATTTTCAGGCTTAGGGGTATTTTGGTCGCCAGCAGCGAACTGCGAGAGCCTTCTTCTCTGGACAGAAGGAGGACAGGTGACCAATCTGCCCACACTTCCAGCAAGATGGTTTTCGCCGGTCACTACGACCGGCATTTTCCAGCCGCAATAGTCCAAGCAGTTGGGGACGGACTCGAAGGCATCTTGATCCATCAATATATCAAACATCCATCCCCCGTTCAGGTTGTCGGATGAGGCTGCCAATATTTGGCCATATTTCTTTAAATAGGACGCCAGGTGTTCACCGGCAACCTGAGGAGGAACCTCATATACTGCTACCGTGGTCCTCCTTCGGCCTTCATATATTGTCCTGATTATTAGGTCGTTAGTGATCAATTCCTTGCTCACTACTTCCAAGCAATCTTCAGGTGAGGGTAGCAGTACGTCCCACGTGAGAAAAACCGGTCCTCTTACCTCAAGCTCTTTGGGGCTTAACCCCTAGGGACACCAGTGTTCGAATCACTGTGTCTTTCGTGGAGCGACAAATTTTGCGCGTACGCTTGTCCACCACGAAGACCGACACCATTCTTTTTTTCAAACTTTTGTAATTCCTGGGGGTTTTCAAAAAGTCCGTCATCTTTCAAAAGATGATCGAAACCTTTAGCCCTCTCCAGAAACTCCGCAATGTTTGTAATGCAACTCGGTGGGGACTTCCAACAACCAGGGCGATTCCCCGGCCTCAGCATCCTTCGTATTGTCATTCTTATTCTTTTCGGTACTTGAAGTCTTCTGGCCTTTCTCGGCCACCATATTCTTGGACACATTTTTCGGAAAGAGGGGGATAAGCTTCCTCATCTTTATCCGGCAGGCCCTTAAAGGGTGGTCTCAAAATTCAGTTTCTTTTTAAACGACCGACCTGAGTCGGCCATTTTCAATTCCAAATTGCAGAAACAATTATATTTTTTTCTCCTCCGTAACTAAATAGGGGAATGGGGAGGGAGGGAAAGGGGGAATGGGGGGGTTTATACAAATTAACCATGCAGACAATGCAGACAATAGGCAAACAAATGAAAGCAAACAGATTGGCCTTTAGCGGCCAAAATATAATAACAATATCCTTTTTTAATAAAAAAGGAAATTAACCTCTTGAGAGGTTTAACAAACAACCAATAAACTTATTACAATAAAATACAAATTTAAAATATGTAACAAAAATAGGACACGCAAAGAGTTGCCTAAAGGCTACCTTCGCAAACAGGGGAGGGGCTGAAAAGGCAAAAGGAGGAAAACAAACAGTTAAATGATCAGTTTCTGGTCAACAAATAAAATAAAAGATACTGTTAAATTTTTTTTTTTTTTTTTTTTTTTTTTTTATTAAATAAAAATAAATCTGGCACTTTAGACCAAATGAAAAATGAAAAATGAAAAGAAAATAAAAAGAAAACGGCCGACCTAAACAAAAACAAATATGGCCGCCAAAAAATACGAAAATAAAATACAAAAAGCTAGAACAAAATAAAAATAAAACAACAAAGCAAGAAAACAAAAAATAAAATAAAAATAAACTTATCGGTACAAAGAAAGGTCTCTTGTGTACAAAATTCAGTCCAAATCAAAAATATTTTCAACAAAAAGTCCAAACTGAAACAAAGCAGAGGTCAGAGCAGTGTTAAAACAGCAAAACTATCCAGCAACAACTACATGGCAATTATTTATTTTTGTAAAAATTTACAAAAAATGCAACTAAAGGCCAGAGGTGAGGATGAGGAAGGCTGGTCTTCATCTGTCTTACATTAACTTAGCTAGACTCACTCACTGACCAACGGACAATTATAATATCCATACACCACCAAAACGTCACAATCTTACGTACCATTCTTGCTACGAGCACCACAATGCCTCAATACACTCTATGAAAGTCTAACTAAACCCATATACAATTTTGTCTGTGGGGGGGTGGAAATAACATAGGTACGACCCCAATGATTTTTGTCAACGAATGAAAATATATACAAAAACTAAACAAAATTGATGTTAGTATTAAACCCCCCACAATCTCTATCCGTGACAGAAACATCAGTTAGCTGGGCGAAATTTTAGCGGGGCTGGCAGATCTCAAACAGTCATACACACAACCACGCACACACACAAACACAATAACAAATACAAAAATAAACACACTCGAAACGAAAGATGCCCCGCCTCTACCAGGGCTGTGCTCCTACAATCACCTAAAAAGTGAGAAGGGCTGAGGAGATTAAACCAAAAAAGAGAGGGCACAAAAAAAAATAAAAAGTGAGGCCAATGCCCTTATACCTAAGCTAAGTTTAACCATCATTAAAACATAAAAAGACAAATTAACTAAACTATCCTACTTTCGGGAGGAGTTGAAAATGTTTAGTCGGGATCTAATATCCTGATGCCTAACCGTCATCAAAATGCCACTCCAAATCAGCTCCTTTCACTCGACAGATTCTTATAAAGATTACACCCACCTTTTGCCAAATTCTGATGATGGAGGGAGTCGCGTCGCCTTTTCCGTACAAATTTTGACTTTAATGATGGCAAAAAACAAAATCAGTTGGGGAAGAGGAAAACTTCTCATCCCCATAAATTCCTTCTGTCGCGTCGTCCAAATCACGACTCACTGCCAACACCCAGTAAGCATACGAACACATAATGCTCAGCCCTAGTCAACGACGGCACCACATTGCTACAAACAGAAGCGACTTCCAGGACAAAGAACTTCCGCAGCATGTGCGAACGCCGTCTTCAAGCCACTTGCAAACGGTACTACGACACTGCAATGAAAGAAGGCGTGAGACAAAGTCTCGACCACCGACCCGCACGGGCAATTTGGCGAAACAACCAAACCCGCTGCTTTAAAGCTTCTTGCCGACCCAGACAGCCTTTCGTATCACCAGCCAGGCTGGGGATGCCTCGTTGTTTGTGAGGCATTTCAACTAGCGCCCAAGGCCATATGGAGCGCGCCTCCTGCTTCGTCAAACCGAGCTCGTCAATCAGATCACATCCCGAACGGCCCCCCTGCTAGCACCAAATATAATGCCCGAAGGGACAACGCCTGGACGCCAGAGAGGCCATCTGTCGCCCGTAAGAAAACTGAGTGCTCGCCGGCATTCACGATAGAGGAGCATTCGCCTCGAGGTAAACGGCCGGCCTCTTCCTCGCACGAATGCACACTTCTTAGGGATGGGAAGCTTTTGCGGGCATCTTCCTTTGGGGTTCACCATTCTCATCCACTTTGACACATTCGGTCTAGGAAGGCAATGCGAAGCGTATGTTGACGATCTCAACGCTTGTTCCAGACCGCCCTCGAAGGACGAGCTACAGATCTCGCGAGCGCTGGGAGCGCCCCGCCTTCTCCCCAGAGGAAGAGCGCAAGACCCCGACTAATGTCATTAATATGGCACACGGGAGTGGAAGCACAGAGAGTCGGTAAAGGAGAATCGGGTAGATAGCTGGCAAAGCTTACCTTCTTCCGCCCTCCCCTTTAAGGAAAGCTTCCTCTGAGACCACAGACAGGCTGCTTCTCCTGCCTTCTCTTGTACCTCCGACCAATTCGTGCCAACTGGAGATCAGGACCGAACCAGACGCCGAGAATCTTGACCGGCCCGTCCGTCCAGTGGAAAAGGCCCGGAAAGAAACTCCCTTCCGCCCAACCACAAGCCAACAGACTTATCGCGGTTGATCTGGCCCCTGTCACCGTCTCATACCCTCTGATTTCCTTGCCATGACTTCGTCGTCTCCAGCTCTGCTCGACACAAGGCCGAAACGTCGTCAGCATAGGCAGAATACCTGGCCGAGGGTGGTAGCACCAGGTAATGTAATCCGCGAGGACCAGTTTCACCTTTAACTTCACGAAGGAAAACCCGCCTGGGAACGTGGAAACAAGGCGAGAGCGGACAACCTTGACGAATAGAGCGAGTCAATGAAAAGTTCGATCGTACTCCATTCCTTCCACCAGCACACCGGGGAGCACTGCAAGAATCGGATCCAGGAGCGAAAATTGGGCCCGAAACCGGCAGCGGAAAGGACAGACTCGAGAAAACGATGGTCAACCCTATCCGACGCCTTGGACTGATCTAAATTGATCAGCGCGGCTTCGTGTCGACTTTCAAAGATCAAGCAACCACTAAATGAA
>JBBBDQ010012184.1:0-37339 GCA_037127315.1 Ascarosepion bandense
GGTTGTCCTAGACCAGTTACCACCCTTCACAGCACAAGTCTGCTCGGGGCCAATCAGACTAGAGAGGACAGCCTGCAAACGGCTGGCTAAGGTCTCGGCTAAAATCTTCAACTCTGTATTTAACATCGTCAAAGGCCTGAAGTTATCTATCGAATCCCCACCGTCCTTGCTTTTGCGCAGCAACTTGATCACACCCCTGGTGAAGCGTTGGGGTATAGACCCTGCCTCATCCAGTTGTTGAAAATCAGTGCCAGCAAGGGAACGAAACAGGCGGCTATAAAGTACAGTTCGTAAGGAAGACCATCCAATCCCGGAGACTTGTCCCGGCCAACCAGCTTGAGCGCCTCCCAAATCTCCAACTCTGTGACGGGACCCTCGCACGCAGCCGCTTCAGCCGCCTCGAGGCAGAGGAGTCGGCCAAATAGGCATCGAACTGAGCAGTGCTCAGACCGGGCTCCCTGGTGAACAGATCTGAAAAATAGTCACGAAAAGCCTCAACTATGCCCGCGTTTGTAGTCACGGTTCTCCCATCCGGCAATGTGACGCTTGCGATATGCCTTTTGCTAGCATTTCTCAATTCCTCTGCACGCAATTCTGCGGCCATGTTCGTTGCCTCGGAAGTTGTTCTCTTCCCAACCTAGCCCTAACTACCAGAGCTTGGTCCTTCTTGATAAGCAAGGAGGCCTGCTCCGCTAGCTAAGGCTACGTCCCCACTAACACGGGATTTGATAGCCCGGTCAACTTTGGCTTCTACTGCCGTTTGTGCTGCTAATCTTTCTAAGGTGGGTCGACGGCTATGTTCAGCGACAAACGATCTAATATTGGATTTCAAGGATCCCCACCACTTATTCCCAACCACAGCCCCCGTCAATTCCCGCTTTATCGTTAGTTTCGCTGAGTCCTGGAAATCTTGCTCTTCAAACAATGAACAGTTCAATTTCCAGTAACAGCCAATTTAATCCTAGGCTTATCTAAGTTTACGCGAACCCGGACGAGCCTATGATCCGAGTAAACTATCGAATGAAAACTTGGACAACCTAAGAGCCCTACATCGACTCTCCTCACTAAGACTCGGTCGACGAAGCTAGCACTGCCGTAGCCGAGCTGCCCCCTATTAGTCCAAGTCCATACTATATCCCGGGGTATTCATTTCGGTGCTATCGACAAGATCGAACCTGTCGATAAAGTCCCAGTGCTTTTACATCGGGTTGTTAGTACCCGATCTCCCCTATGCGATCTATATCGGGGTCAAGGACGGCATTCCAATCGCCCGCTAAAACTACCCGACGAGATGTCGTCAAAAACGGCTCGATCTGCCGAAACAAAGCAGGACGCTCCGCATGGACATTGGGCGCATAAACCCCAATGAGACGAAGAGACTTATCCTTTATAGTAACATCCAGCACACAAAGTCTGCCTGCCGGATCTGCGAAGACATGGGTACACGCCGCATTCAAGGACTTGCTCACTAGCCAGGGAAACACCTCTCGAGCGTCCATCAAAACATGCTGAATAGAGGCGGAAAACCTCCTAGACAGTATATCCTCATGATCGCGAGTTGAAAACCGGGTCTCCTGTATACAACATACATTCACACCGAGGCGCTGAAGATCACGGCTGAGGCCCGCCCTGCGTGACTCTGATCTCAGGCTTGGCCATTTATGCTAGCTAACCAGAGAGCCATTATCAGTCCGATTAGGGTTGAGGCACTGTACCAAACATCTCGGGGGACAGGATACCGACGGCCCGTCCCATTGAAACCTTGGCCCATTTCAGTCTTGATAGTGCCATCATTGGACAGGCCACCAATATCCAGGGGAATGTTAATTTTAAAGCTCTGTAAAGGAAGGGTGAACAAAAATAGGGGTCCTCCCAGAACAAAACTGATCCAAATTCCTCTGGTCATCGTTTGTGAAGTACACAATTGGAGGGCTCATCAGGATGGAGTCATTGGCCTCTCCAAGCATACTCCATACATGGCTCGACCCCGCACCAGATCTCACCACTGTCAAAAGTCTTTGGCCTCTGGAAAGTTAAGTGGATCTTCAACATCTTTGTTTTTGATGCATTTTTACATTTCCACAATGTTTTGACCTTTTTACACATTGATTAATAGCCTTTTGGGCAGTGTCCTCCGAGACACAGCAAACATCCTACCCCACATTAAAAGGAGGCTTTCTTTTCTTTGCCGCTTATTGTGTCCGGGCTTCTTTGCCTCTTAAATGAATCTTTAAGCAGGGATTGAGAAAAGGAGTCGGTGTTGGCGTGGGGGTAGCAGATACACTTGGGGGGAAGAAAGGGTAGAACTAGCTGGGGATAAACCATGAGAAGGGACTGGAGAAGGGACAGGAGAAGGGGCTGAAGGGACTGGTGATGGTTTTTTAAATATGGTCATTTGGAAGGGGTGTGGGTCAAGGATTTTGTCATGGGAGGAGGTGCCATAATTCTTTTTTGTGGAGGAGAAGTAGGGGCAGACACTGACACTGCTGATGATTTCTTGGTCTTACTTGACTCTAAGAGCCTTTTTGAGCTCTCTCAGTTTTTTAATCTTTTCCCAGCTGAGCTCCGCCTGTTTTTGAATTTCCGTTAACGGAGCATCTTGGTGAACTGCCGGGACATCGCCCTTACCCTTTGAGTGGGACTGTTGGGCTGTCATCCCTAGTGGCCTCAGGGGACTGAGGTCCCGCTGCCTCGGCGGCTTCCTTTGCCTCTAGTAACGACACGCCATTCTCCGTCGTCTTTGTCCTTAACCACACCAGTGGCAGGCTTCAGAATTTGAGAGGATGGGGGCGAGACCCACCCGGGGTTTAAGTCCCCGGACCGTGCCGCTACTAGGCCCGTTACAGGCGTTGCGGAACTACAATTTTCAGGCTTAGGGGTATTTTGGTCGCCAGCGGCCGGAGCACCAAGAGGCCTTCTTCTCTGGACAGAAGGAGGACAGGTGACCAATCTGCCCACACTTCCAGCAAGATGGTTTTCGCCCGGTCACTACGACCGGCATTTTCCAACCGCAATAGTCCAAGCAGTTGAGGACGGACTCAAACATCTTGATCCATCAATATATCAAACATCCATCCCCGTTCAGGTTGTCGGATGAGGCTGCCAATATTTGGCCATATTTCTTTAAATAGGACGCCAGATGTTCACCGGCAACCTGAGGAGGAACCTCATATACTGCTACCGTGGTCCTCCTTCGGCCTTCATATATTGTCCTGATTATTAGGTCGTTAGTGATCGGTGCTTGCTCACTACTTCCAAGCAATCTTCAGTTAGGGTAGCAGTACGTCCACGTGAGAAAACCCGGTCCTCTTATAACTCTTTGGGGCTTAACCCTAGGGACACCAGTGTTCGAATCACTGTGTCTTTCGTGGAGCGACAAATTTTGCGCGTACCAACATCCCACCACGAGGGCCAACCACCATTCTTTCCAAACTTTTGTAATTCCTGGGGGTTTTCCAAAAGTCCGTCATCTTTCAAAAAGGTAGTCCAAGCCAACCAACCCTCTCCAGAAACTCCGCAATGTTTATAATGCAACTCGGTGGGGACTTCCAACAACAGGGCGATTCCCAGCCTCAGCATCCTTCGTATTGTCATTCTTATTCTTTTCGGTACTTGAAGTCTTCTGGCCTTTCTCGGCCACCATATTCTTGGTCACATTTTCGGAAGAGGGGGATAAGCTTCCTCATCTTTATCCGGCAGGCCCTTAAGGCAGCTCCAAAAATTGATTTCTTTTAAACGACCGACCTGGGATGGCCATTTTTCAATTCCAAATCACCCAGGAAGTGATTATATTTTTTTCTCCTCCGTAACTAAATAGGGGAATGGGGAGGGGGAATGGGTGGAATGGGGGGGGGTTATACAAATTAACCTTGCAGACAAATAACAATGCAGACAAAAGGCAAACAAATGAAAGCAAACAGACTAGCCTTTAGCGGCCAAAATATAATAACAATATCCTTTTTTTTAAAAACGAAATTAACCTCTTGAGAGGGTTTAACAAACAACCAATAAACTTATTACAATAAAATACAAATTTAAAATATGTAACAAAAATAGGACACACTCAAAAGAGTTGCCTAAAGGCTACCTTCGCAAACGGGGAGGGGCTGAAAAGGCAAAAGGAGGAAAACAAACAGTTAAATGATCAGTTTCTGGTCAACAAATAAAATAAAAAGTACTATTAACAAATTTTTTTTTTTTTTTTTTTTTTTTAAATAAAAATAAATCTGGCACTTAAGAAGACCAAATGAAAAATGAAAAGAGAAAATAAAAAGAAAACAGCCGACCTAAACAAAAACAAATATGACATAAAAATACAAAAATAAAATACAAAAACCTAGAACAAAATAAAAAATAAAATAACAAAGAAAGAATACGAAAAATAAAATAAAAATAAACTTATCAAGTACAAAGAAAGGTCTCTTGTGTACAAAATTCAGTCCAAATAAAAAATGTTTTCAACAAAAAGTCCAAGCTGAAACAAAGCAGAGGTCAGAGCAGTCGTAAAATGACAAAAACCACGTCCAACAACAACTACATGGCAATTATTTATTTTTGTAAAAATTTACAAAAAATGCGGCACAAGGCCAAAATAGTGGGGATGGGGAAGGCTGGTCTTCATCTGTCTTACATTAACTTGGCTAGACTCACTCACTGACCCAAGCAGACAGTATAATATCCCTTGCACAAAACATCCCAATCTTACGTACCATTCTTACTACGAGCACCACAATGCCTCAATACACTCTACTTAAGTCTACCTATACCCGTATGTACAATTTGTCTGTGGGGGGTGTGGGGGAAATAACACTTAAAATTGCAAACCCCAATGATTTTTATACAACGAATAAAAATATATACAAAAACTAAACAAAATTGATGTTAGTATTAAACCCCCCACAATCTCTATCCGTGACAAGTATCAATTGGCTAGACAGAAATTTTAGCGGGGCTGGCGGATCTCAAACAGAATACATACACACAACCACGTACACACACAAACACAATAACAAATACGAAAATAAACACACTCGAAACGAAAGTTGCCCCGCCTCTACTGGGGAACTGTTATCTCTAATCACTAAAAAGTGGGAAGGGCTGGGGAATTAAACCAAAAAAAGAGAGGGGACAAAAAAAATAAAAAGTGGGGCCAATGCCCTTTTATTACCCTAGCTAAGTTTAACCATCATTAAAACATAAAAAGACAAATTAACTAAACTATCCTACTTTCGGGAGGGGTTGAAAATGTTGTAGGATCCCCAATAATAGTGCTATGCGTCATCAAAATGCCACTCCAAATCAGCTCCTTTCACTCGACAGATTCGCGCAAGATTTACCCACCTTTTGCCAAATTCTGATGGAGGGAGTCGTCGCCTCGTCCGGTTTCTGACTTCATCGGCCAAAAACAAATCAGTTGGGCGAAAACTTTCTCGTCCAGAATTTGTTCTTGTTGTGTGTCAAATCGACTCGCATAACACCGGTAAGCATACGAACACATGGCCTCAGCCCCTGGTCAACGACGGCACCACCATTGCTCTTTCTGAACGAGAACGGACTTGGACAGGCTTCTACCGCAGCAACCACCGCGAACCATGAAGTCTTCAAGCCACTTGCAACGGTATACGACACTGCAATGAAGAAGGCGTGAGACAAAGTCTCGACCACCGACCCACCGCAGCGAACGCGGTTGGCGAAACAACCAAACCCCGCTGCTTTCGGCTTCTTGCCGACCCAGACAGCCTTTCGTATCACCAGCCAGGTGAGGGATGCTTCGTTGTTTGTGAGGCATTTCCAACCAGGCCGCCCAAGGCCATATGGTGCCTCCTGCTTCGTCAAACCGAGCTCGTCAATCAGATCATCACGAACGGCCCCCTCACTAGCACCCGATATAATGCCCGAAGGGACAACGCCTGGACGCCAGAGAGGCCATCTATCGCCCGTAAAGGAAAACTGAGTGCTCGCCGGCGTTAAAATAGAAGGAGCATTTGCCTCGAGGTGAAAAAACGGCCGGCCTCTTCCTCACACGAATGCACACTTCTTAGGGATGGGGAAGCTTGCGGGCATCTTTCCTTCCAGAATTCACCATTCATCCACTTGCGAACACATTCAGGGTCTAGGAAGGCAATGCGAAGCGTATGTTGACG
This sequence comes from Ascarosepion bandense, assembly GCA_037127315.1. Classification (NCBI taxonomy): domain Eukaryota; kingdom Metazoa; phylum Mollusca; class Cephalopoda; order Sepiida; family Sepiidae; genus Ascarosepion; species Ascarosepion bandense. The sequence goes on from JBBBDQ010012184.1 coordinate 6,144, forward strand.
AATCTCAACGCTTGGCATTCCCAGACCGCCCTCAGAAGAAGGATGGAGGCTGAATCTCGCGACGCAGCAAGACGCGCATGCCAGAGGAAGGAGTACAAGACCCTGACCAATATCGCTAATATGGCACACGGGGTGGAAGCACAGAGAGTCGGTAAAGGAGAATCGGAGTAGTACCTTGAAACACATACTTCCGCCCATATCCCCTTTAAAGGCTTCCTCGGAACCACAGACGAACTGCAGCCTCACCTTCTCTTGTACCTCCGACCAATTGTTTCCAGCTGGAGATCGGACCGAACCAGACATAGAATCTTGACCGGCCGTCGTCCAGTGGAAAGGCCCGGGAGAAGAAACTCCCTTCCACGCCAACCGCAAGCCAACAGACTTATCGCGGTTGATCTTGGCCCCTGTCACCGTCTTCTACATACCCTCTGATTTCCTTGCTGACTTCGTCAATCTCGGCTCTGCTCGACACAAGAGCCGAAACGTCGTCAACATGGGCAGAATACCTGGCCGAGGTGGCGCACCGGAGGTAATGTAATCCGCGAAGGACCGGATTCGCCTTTAACTTGCGAAGGAAAGGCTCCAACGCAAGAACGTGAAACAAAGGCGAGAGCGGACAACCTTGACGAATAGAGCGAGTCAATAGAAAAGGTTCCGATCGTACTCACATTCACTTCCACCAGCGCACCGGGGGACGCGTACAGAAGTCGGATCCAGGAGCAGGGTGACCCGAAACCGGCAGCGGAAAGGACAGACTCGAGAAAACGATGGTCGCTATCCGAACGCCTTGGACTGATCTAAATTGATCAACGGCTTCGTGTCGACTTTCTCAATGATCAAGCGTACCAAATGAAGGTTGTCCTGAATAGTCCTACCCTTCACAGCACAAGTCTGTCGGGGCCAATCAGACTGAGAGGACAGCCTACCGACAGCTGGCTAAGATCTTGGCTAAAGTAGTAACTCTGTATTTAACATCATCAAGAGCTGGTCCTCTATCGAATCCCCACCGTCCTTGCTTTTGCGCAGCAACTTGATCACACCCCTGGTGAAGCGTTGGGAGTATAGACCCTACCTCATCCAGTTGTTGAAAATCAGTGCCAGCAAGGGGAACTGAGGCGGGCGACTGCTGTCAATGCAGTTCGTAAGGAAGACCATCCAATCCCGGAGACTTGTCGGCCAGCCAGCTTGAGCGCCTCCCAAATCTCGGCCTCTGTAACGGGACCCTCGCACCCAGCAGCAGCCGCCTCGAGGCGGGGGAAGTCGGCCAAATGAGCATCGAACTGAGCAGTGCTCAGACCAGGCTCCCTGGTGAACAGATCTGAAAATAGTCACGAAAAGCCTTAACTGCCCGCGTTTGTAGTCGGTTCTCCCCATCCGGCAATGTGACGCTTGCGATATGCCTTTTGCTAGCATTTCTCAATTCCTCTGCACGCAATTCTGCGGCCATGTTCGTTGCCTCAGGAGACATTCTCTTTAACCTAGCCTAACTACCGAACTTGGTCCTTCTTGATAAGCAAGGAGGCCTGCTCCGCCCTAGCTAAGGCTACGTCCCCGCTAACACGGGATTTGATAGCCGATCAACTTTGGCTTCTACTGCCATTTGTGCTGCTAATCTTTCTAGATTGAGTCGACGGCTATATTCAGCAGCAAACGATCTAATATTGGATTTCAAAGGATCCCCACCACTTATTCCCCAACCACAGCCCCCGTCAATTCCCGCTTTATCGTTAGTTTCAACTGGTCCTGGAAATCTTGCTCTTCAAACAATGAACAGTTCAATTTCCAGTAACCAGCCCAATTTAATCCTAGGCTTATCTAAGTTTGGGAACCCGGACGAGCCTATGATCCGAGTAATATCGAATGAAAACTTGGACAACCTAAGAGCCCTACATCGACTCTCTAACTAAGACTCGGTCGACGAAGCTAGCACGCACCACCGTAGCCGACACTATTAGTCCAGTCTACTATATCCCGAAATTGTTCATTTCGGTACTTATCGACTTGAATCAGACCTGTCGATAAAGTCCCGAAATGCTTTATCCGGAGTTGTTAGTACCCGATCTTACTATGCGATCTATATCGGGGTCAGGGACGGCATTCCAATCGCCCGCTAAAACTACCCGACGAGATGTCGTCAAAAACGGCTCGATCTGCCGAAACAAAGCAGGACGCTCGCATGGACATTGGCTGCAGCCCAATGGGGTAAGAAGAGACTTATCGCTTTATAGTAACATCCAGCACACAGAGTCTGCCTGCCAGGGTCTGCGAAGACATGGGTACACGCCGCATTTCAAGGACTTGCTCACTGGCCGGGAAACACCTCTCGAGCGTCCATCAAAACATGCTGAATAGAGGGCAGGCCTCCTAGACAGTATATCCTCATGATCGCGAGTTGAAAACCGGGTCTCCTGTATACATACCACATTCACACCGAGGCGCTGAAGATCACGGCTGAACACGCTCTGCGTGACTCTGATCTCAGGCCCCGGCCATTATACTAGCTAACCAGAGAGCCATTATCAGTCCGATTAGGGTTGAGGGCACTGTGCAAACATCTCAGGGGACAGGATACCGACGGCCCGTCCCATTTGAGCCTTGGCCCATCTCTCCAGTCTTGATAGTGCCATCATTGGACAGGCCTACTAGTATCCAGGGGGAATGTTAATTTTAGCTCTGTAAGGGAAGGGTGAACAAAAATGGGGGTCCTCCCAGAACAAAACTGATCCAAATTCCTCTGGTCATCGTTTGTGAAGTACACAATTGGAGGAGCTCATCGGGATGGAGTCATTGGCCTCTCCAAGCATACTCCATACTGGCTCGAAGCCCGCACCAGATCTCACCACTGTCAAAAGTCTTTTGGCCTCTGGAAAGTTAAGTGGATCTTCAACATCTTTGTTTTTGATGCATTTACATTTTCCCACAATGTTTTGACCTTTTTACATTGATTAATAGCCTTTTGGGCAGTGTCCTCTGAGGCCACGGCAAACATCCTGCCCACATTAAAAGGAGGTTTTTTTTTTCTTTTTCTTTGCCGCTTATTGTGTCCGGGCTTCTTTGCCTCTTAAATGAATCTTTAAGCGGGGATTGAGAAGGAGTCGGTGTTGGCGTGGGGTAGCAGATACACTTGGGGAAGAAAGGGTAGAACTAGCTGAGATAAACCATAAGAAGGAGGTTGGAGAAGGGACAGAAGGGGGGGCTGAAGGGACTGGTGATGGTTTTTAAATATGGTATTTTGGAAGGGGTGTGGGTCAAGGATTTTGTCATGGGAGGAGGGGTGCCATGGTCTTTTTTGTGGAGGAGAAGTAGGGGCAGACACTGACGCTACTGATGATTTCTTGGTCTTACTTGACTCTAGAGCCTTTTTGAGCTCTCTCAGTTTTTTAATCTTTTCCCAAAAAGCTGGGCTCCGCCTGTTGCCAAGATTTCCGTTAACGGAGCATCTGGTGAACTGCCGGGACGTCGCCCTTACTGCTGATAGAGGAGTGGGACTGTTGGTGTCATCCCTAGTGGCCTCAGGGGACTGAGGTCCCGCTGCTCGGCTCTTCCCTTTGCCTCTAGTAACGACACGCCATTCTCCGTCGTCTTGTCCTTAACCACACCAGTGGCGGGCTTCAGAATTTGAGAGGATGGGGGCCGAGACCCACCCGGGGTTTTTAAGTCCCCGGACAGAAATACGCCTACTAGGCCCGTTACAGGCGTTGCGGAACTACAATTTTCAGGCTTAGGAGTGGTATTTTGGTCCTTGGCAGCAAGTTTCTGAGAGCCTTCTTCTCTGGACAGAAGGAGGACAGGTGACCAATCTTCATAAGATGGTTTTCGCCCGGTCACTACGACCGGCATTTTCCAGCCGCAATAGTCCAAGCAGTTGGGGACGGACTCGAAGGCATCTTGATCCATCAGCCATCTGGTATCCATCCCCCATTCAGGTTGTCGGATGAGGCTGCCAATATTTGGCCATATTTCTTTAAATAGGACGCCAGGTGTTCACCGGCAACCTGAGGAGGAACCTCATATACCGTGGTCCTCCTTTGACCTTCATATATTGTCCTGATTATTAGATCGTTAGTGATCAATTCCTTGCTCGCCAAGCAATCTTCAGGTGAGGTAGCAGTACGTCCCGTGAAAGGCGGTCCTCTTATAACTCTTTGGGGCTTAACCCTAGGGACACCAGTGTTCGAATCACTGTGTCTTTCGTGGAGCGACAAATTTTGCGTACACTTGTCCACCACGAGATAACACCATTCTTTTTCCAGCCTTTTGTAATTCCTGAGGTTTTCCAAAAGTCCGTCATCTTTCAAAAGATGATCGAAACCTTTAGCCCTCTCCAGAAACTCCACCCAATGTTTATAATGCCTTTCAGGTGGGGACTTCCAACAACAGGGCGATTCCCCGGCCTCAGCATCCTTTGTATTGTCATTCTTATTCTTTTCGGTACTTGAAGTCTTCTGGCCTTTCTACGGCCACCATATTCTTGGTCACATTTTTCGGAAGAGGAGGCCAGCTTCTCATCTTTATCCGGCAGGCCCTTAAAAGGCGGCTCAAATTCAGTTTCTTTTTAAACGACCGACCTGAGTCGGCCATTTTTTCAATTCCAAATCACCAGGAAACAATTATGTTTTTTCTCCTCCGTAAATAGGGGGAATGGGGAGGGGGGAAGGGGTGGAATGGGGGGGTTATACAAATTAACCTTGCAGACAAATAACAATGCAGACAAAGGGCAAACAAATAAAAGCAAACGAACTAGCCTTTAGCGGCCAAAATATAATAACAATATCCTTTTTTTTAAAAACGAAATTAACCTCTTGAGAGGTTTAACAAGTAACCAATAAACTTATTACAATAAAATACAAATTTAAAATATGTAACAAAAATAGGACACGCAAAAGAGTTGCCTAAAGGCTACCTTCATAAACGGGGAGGGGCTGAAAAGGCAAAAGGAGAAAAACAAACAGTTAAATGATCAGTTTCTGGTCAACAAATAAAAATAAAGAATGCTATTAACAAATTTTTTTTTTTTTTTTTTTTTTTTAAATAAAAATAAATCTGGCATAAAGACCAAATGAAAAATGAAAAGAGAAAATAAAAAGAAAACGGCCGACCTAAACAAAAACAAATATGGCCGCCAAAAAAATACGAAAATAAAATACAAAAACCTAGAACAAAATAAAAAATAAAACAACAAAGAAAGAAAACGAAAAATAAAATAAAGCAACTTATCGGTACAAAGAAAGGTCTCTTGTGTACAAAATTCAGTCCAAATAAAAATGTTTTCAACAAAAGTCCAAGCTGAAACAAAGCAGAGGTCAGAGCAGTCGTAAAATGACAAAAACCACGTCGAACAACAACTACATGGCAATTATTTATTTTTGTAAAAATTTACAAAAAATGCGGCACAAGGCCAAAATAGTGGGGATGGGGAAGGCTGGTCTTCATCTGTCTTACATTAGCTTAGCTAGACTCACTCACTGACCCAAGCAGACAGTATAATATCCCTTGCACCAAAACATCACAATCTTACGTACCATTCTTACTACGAGCACCACAATGCCTCAATACCTCCATGAAAGTCTAACTAAACCCGTATGTACAATTTGTCTGTGGAGGTGGAAATAACACTTAAAATTGCAAACCCCAATGATTTTTATACAACGAATGAAAATATATACAAAAAACTAAACAAAATTGATGTTAGTATTAAACCCCCACAATCTCTATCCGTGACAGAAACATCAGTTAGCTGGGCGAAATTTTAGCAGGGCTGGATCTCAAACAGTCATGCACAACCACGCACACACACAAACACAATAACAAATACGAAAATAAACACACTCGAAACGAAGATGCCCCGCCTCTACCAGGGGAATTTTATTGTCTCTAATCACCTAAAAAAGTGGGGAAGGGCTGGGGGAATTAAACCAAAAAAGAGAGAATAAAAAAAATAAAGTGGGGCCAATGCCCATGCATACCCTAGCTAAGTTTAACCATCATTAAAACATAAAAAGACAAATTAAGCGACTATCCTACTTTCGGGAGGGGTTGAGAAATGTTTAGTCCAGGAACCCCAATGTCTGATGCCTAACCGGCATCAAAATGCCCTCCAAATCAGCTCCTTTCACTCGGCAGATTCGCGCAAAAGATTTACCCACCTTTTGCCAAATTCTGATGGAGGGAGTCGTCGCCTTTTCCGTCCTGATTTTGACTTTAAGCTGATGCTTAAAAAACAAAAATCAGTTGGGAAGGAAAACTTCTCGTCCACCCCATAGAATTCCTTCTGTCGCGTCGTCCAAATCACGACTCGCATAACACCCGGTAAGCATACGAACATAATGCTCAGCCCTAGTCAACGACGGCACCACATTGCTACAAACAGAAGCGACTTCCAGGACAAAGAACTTTCCACGCAGCATGCGAACCATGAAGTCTTCAAGCCACTTACACAACGGTACTACGACACTGCAATGAAAGAAGGCGTGGGGCGCAAGTCTCGACCACCGACCCACCGCAGCGAACGCAGTTTGGCGAAACAACCAGCCCGCTGCTTTAAGCTTCTTGCCGACCCAGACAGCCTTTCGTATCACCAGCCAGGTGAGGGATGCCTCGTTGTTTGTGAGGCATTTCAACTGACGCCTGAGCCATATGGAGCGCGCCTCCTGCTTCGTCAAACCGAGCTCGTCAATCAGATCATCCCGAACGGCCCCCCTCGCATACCCGATATAATGCCCGAAGGGACAACGCCTGGACGCCAGAGAGGCCATCTGTCGCCCGTAAGAGAAAACTGAGTGCTCGCCGGCATTCACGATAAGAAGGAGCATTCGCCTCGAGGTAAGCTGACCGGCCTCTTCCTCGCACGAATGCACACTTCTTAGGGATAGAGCTTTTGAGCATCTTCCTTCAAAATTCACCATTCTCATCCACTTGCGAACACATTCGGTCTAGGAAGGCAATGCGAAGCGTATGTTGACGAATACCAACGCTTGGCATTCCCAGACCGCCCTCAGAAGGATGGAGGCTACAGATCTCGCGACACACCTTAGGAGCCTTGCCTTCTCCCCAGAGGAAGGAGTACAAGACCCTGACTAATGTCATTAATATGGCACACGGGAGTGGAAGCACAGAGAGTCGGTAAAGGAGAATCGGGTAGATGTGTAGGCACATAGCCCCCGCCCTCCCTTTAAGGAAAGCTTCCTCAGAGACCACAGACGAACTGCAGCCTCTGCCTTCTCTTGTACCTCAAACCAATTCATTTCCAACTGGAGATCAGGACCGAACCAGACGCCGAGAATCTTGACCGGCCCGTCCGTCCGGTGGAAAGGCCCGGGAAGAGAAACTCGCTTCCACGCGCCCAACCGCAAGCCAACAGACTTGCTCGCGGTTGATCTTGGCCCCACCTGTCACCGTCTCATACCCTCTGATTTCCTTGCTGACTTCGTCAATCTCGGCTCTGCTCGACACAAGAGCCGAAACGTCGTCAGCATGAGCAGAATACCTGGCCGAGGTGGTAGCACCAGGTAATGTAATCCCGCGAAGGACCGGATTCGCCTTTAACTTGCGAAGGAAAGGCTCCAACGCAAAGAACGTAGAGCAAAGGCGAGAGCGGACAACCGAGCGAATAGGGCAGGTCCGTAGAAAAGGTTCCGATCGTGCTCCATTCACTTCCACCAGCGCACCGGGGCGCGTACAGAAGTCGGATCCAGGAGCGAAAATTGGGCCCGAAACCGGCAGCGGAAAGGACAGACTCGAGAAAACGATGGTCAACCCTATCGAACGCCTTGGACTGATCTAAATTGATCAGCGCGGCTTCCACGTGTCGACTTTCTCAAAGATCAAGCGTACCAAATGAAAGGTTGTCCTGAATAGTCTACCCTTCACAGCACAAGTCTGCTCGGGGCCAATCAGACTAGAGAGGACAGCCTGCAAGCGGCTGGCTAAGATCTTAGCTAAAATCTTCCAACTCTGTATTTAACATCGTCAAAGGCCTGAAGTTATCTATCGAATCCCCACCGTCCTTGCTTTTGCGCAGCAACTTGATCACACCCCTGAAGCGTTGGGGTATAGACCCCTGCCTCATCCAGTTGTTGAAAATCAGTGCCAGCAAGGGAACAAGAACGGGCGACTGCCTCAAGTACAGTTCGTAAGGAAGACCATCAATCGGGCTTGTCCCGGCCAACCAGCTTGAGCGCCTCCCAAATCTCAGCCTCTGTAACGGGACCCTCGCACCCAGCCGCTTCAGCCGCCTCGAGGCGGGGGAAGTCGGCCAAATAGGCATCGAACTGAGCAGTGCTCAGACCGGGCTCCCTAGTAGCAGATCCTGAAAATAGTCACGAAAAGCCTCAACTATGCCCGCGTTTGTAGTCACGGTTCTCCCATCCATGATACTGACGCTTGCGATATGCCTTTTGCTGGCATTTCTCAATTCCTCTGCACGCAATTCTGCGGCCATGTTCGTTTGCCTCAGGAGACATTCTCTTTAACCTAGCCCTAACTACCAGAGCTTGGTCCTTCTTGATAAGCAAGGAGGCCTGCTCCGCCCTAACTAAGGCTACGTCCCCACTAACACGGGATTTGATAGCCCGATCAACTTTGGCTTCTACTGCCGTTTGTGCTGCTAATCTTTCTGAATTGAGTCGACGGCTATATTCAGCAGCAAACGATCTAATATTGGATTTCAAGGATCCCACTTATTCCCAAGCACAGCCCCCGTCAATTCCCGCTTTATCGTTAGTTTCAACTGGTCCTGGAAATCTTTGCTCTACCGACAATGAACAGTTCAATTTCCAGTAACCAGCCAATTTAATCCTAGGCTTATCTAAGTTTACGCGAACCCGGACGAGCCTATGATCCGAGTAAACTATCGAATGAAAACTTGGACAACCTAAGAGCCCTACATCGACTCTCCTCACTAAGACTCGGTCGACGAAGCTAGCACACGCACCACCGTAGCCGAGCTGCCCCTATTAGTCCAAGTCCATACTATATCCCAGGGGTGTTCATTTCGGTACTTATCGACAAGATCGAACCTGTCGATAAAGTCCCGAAATGCTTTTACATCGGGTTGTTAGTACCCGATCTTTCCCCTATGCGATCTATATCGGGGTCAAGGACGGCATTCCAATCGCCCGCGCTTCAACTTACCCGACGAGATGTCGTCAAAAACGGCTCGATCTGCCGAAACAAAACGGGACGCTCCGCATGGACAGTGAGCGCATAAACCCCAATGAGACGAAGAGACTTATCCGCTTTATAGTAACATCCAGCACACAAAGTCTGCCTGCCGGATCTGCGAAGACATGGGTACACGCCGCATTCAAGAAGGACTTGCTCACTAGCCAGGAAACCTCTCGAGCGTCCATCAAAACATGCTGAATAGAGGGCGAACCTCTAGACAGTATATCCTCATGATCGCGAGTTGAAAACCGGGTCTCCTGTATACAACATACATTTCACACCGAGGCGCTGAAGATCACGGCTGAGACACGCCCTGCGTGACTCTGATCTCAGGCAGCCGTACATACTAGCTAACCAGAGAGCCACCATCAGTCCGATTAGGGTTGAGGCACTGTACCAAACATCTCAGGGGACAGGATACCGACGGCCCGTCCCATTGAGCTTGGCCCATCTCAGTCTTGATAGTGCCATCATTGGACAGGCCACCAATATCCAGGGGGAATGTTAATTTTTAAAGCTCTGTAAAGGGAAGGGTGAACAAAAAATAGGGGTCCCTCCCAGAACAAAACTGATCCAAATTCCTCTGGTCATCGTTTGTGAAGTACACAAGGTGGAGGGCTCATCGGGATGGAGTCATTGGCCTCTCCAAGCATGCCCTTACCTGGCTCGACCCCACACCAGATCTCACCACTGTCAAAAGTCTTTTGGCCTCTGGAAAGTTAAGTGGATCTTCAACATCTTTGTTTTTGATGCATTTACATTTCCACAATGTTTTGACCTTTTTACATTGATTAATAGACTTTTGGGCATTGTCCTCTGAGACACGGCAAACATCCTGCCCCACATTAAAAGGAGGCTTTTTTTTTTTCTTTTTTTTTTTTCTTTGCCGCTTATTGTGTCCGGGCTTCCTTTGCCTCTTGAATGAATCTTTAAGCGGGGATTGAGAAGGAGTCGGTGTTGGCGTGGGGGTAGCAGATACACTTGGGGAAGAAAGGGTGGGGCAAGCGGGGATAAACCATGAGAAGGGACTGGAGAAGGGACAGGAGAAGGGGCTGAAGGGACTGGTGATGATTTTTTAAATATGGTCATTTTGGAAGGGGTGTGGGTCAAGGATTTTGTCATGGGAGGAGGTGCCATAATTCTTTTTTGTGGAGGAGAAGTAGGGCAGACACTGACGCTGCTGATGATTTCTTGGTCTTACTTGACTCTAGAGCCTTTTTGAGCTCTCTCAGTTTTTTGATTTTATCCCAGCTGGGCTCCGCCTGTTGCTGAATTTCCGTTAACGGAGCATCTTGGTGAACTGCCGGGACATCGCCCTTACTGCTGACAGAGGGAGTGGGACTGTTGGTGTCATCCCTAGTGGCCTCAGGGGACTGAGGTCCCGCTGCTCGGCTCTTCCCTTTGCCTCTAGTAACGACACGCCATTCTCCGTCGTCTTTGTCCTTAACCACACCAGTGGCAGGCTTCGAGTTTGAGAGGATGGAGGCCGAGACCCATCCGGGGTTTTAAGTCCCCGGACCGTGCCGCTACTAGGCCCGTTGCAAGCGTTGCGGAACTACAATTTTCGGGCTTAGGGGGTATTTTGGTCGCCAACGGCAGACGCAGAGGCCTTCTTCTCTGGACAGAAGGAGGACAGGTGACCAATCTGCCCACACTTCCAGCAAGATGGTTTTCGCCCGGTCACTACGACCCGGCCATTTTCCAGCCCGCAATAGTCCAAGCAGTTGGGGACGGACTCGAGCATCTTGATCCATCAATATATCAAACATCCATCCCCCACGTTCAGGTTGTCGGATGAGGCTGCCAATATTTGGCCATATTTCTTTAAATAGGACGCCGGATGTTCCCCGGCAACCTGAGGAGAAACCTCATATACTTTATACCGTGGTCCTCCTTCGGCCTTCATATATTGTCCTGATTATTAAGGTGTTCGTCAATTCCTTACTCCTGCTTTGACAATCTTCAATTGAGGGTAGCAGTACGTCCCACGTGAAAAACCCGGTCTCTTATAACTCTTTGGGGCTTAACCCCTAGGGACACCAATGTTCGAATCACTGTCTTTCGTGGAGCGACAAATTTGGCATGACCGCTTATCCACCGAAGACGACACCATTCTTTTTCAAACTTTTGTAATTCCTGGGGGTTTTCCAAAGTCAGAGTCATCTTTCAAGGTAATTAGTACTAGCCCTCTCCAGAAACTCATAATGTTTATAATGCAACTCGGTGAGGACTTCCAACAACAGGGCGATTCCCCGGCCTCAGCATCCTTCGTATTGTCATTCTTATTCTTTTTAGAATTGCTTGAAGTCTTTGGCCTTTCTAAGCCCACCATATTCTTGGTCACATTTTTGGGAAGAGGGATAAGCTTCCTCATCTTTATCAATGGAGCCCTTAAAGGCGGCTCAAAATTCAGTTTCTTTTTAAACGACCGACCTGAGTCGGCCATTTTTCAATTCCAAATCACCAGGAAACAATTATATTTTTTCTCCTCCGTAACTAAATAGGGGAATGGGGAGGGGGGGAAGGGGTGGAATGGGGGGGGTTATACAAATTAACCTTGCAGACAAATAACAATGCAGACAAAAGGCAAACAAATGAAAGCAAACAGACTAGCCTTTAGCGGCCGAAGCATAATAATATCCTTTTTTTAAAAACGAAATTAACCTCTTGAGAGGTTTAACAAACAACCAATAAACTTATTACAATAAAATACAAATTTAAAATATGTAACAAAATAGGACACGCAAAAGAGTTGCCTAAGGCTACCTTCGCAAACGGGGAGGGGCTGAAAAGGCAAAAGGAGGAAAACAAACAGTTAAATGATCAGTTTCTGGTCAACAAATAAAACAAAAGATACTATTAACAAATTTTTTTTTTTTTTTTTTTAAATAAAAATAAATCTGGCACTTAAGAAGACCAAATGAAAAATGAAAGAGAAAATAAAAAAGAAAACGGCCGACCTAAACAAAAACAAATATGGCCGCCAAAAATACGAAAATAAAATACAAAAACCTAAGAACAAAATAAAAATAAAACAACAAAGAAAGAAAACGAAAAATAAAATAAAAATAAACTTATCGGTACAAGAAAAGGTCTCTTGTGTACAAAATTCAGTCCAAATAAAAAATGTTTTCAACAAAAAGTCCAAGCTGAAACAAAGCAGAGGTCAGAGCAGTCGTAAAACAACCAAAAGCAAATCGAACAACAACTACATGGCAATTATTTATTTTTGTAAAAATTTACAAAAATGCGGCACAAGGCCAAAATAGTGGGGATGGGGAAGGCTGGTCTTCATCTGTCTTACATTAACTTAGCTGAACTCACTCACTGACCCAAGCAGACAGTATAATATCCCTTGCACCAAAACATCACAATCTTACGTACCATTCTTACTACGAGCACCACCAATGCCTCAATACACTCCATGATCTAACTAAACCCGTATGTACAATTTGTCTGTGGGGGTGGGGAAATAACACTTAAAATTGCAAACCCCAATGATTTTTTTTTTATACAACGAATGAAAATATATACAAAAAACTAAACAAAAATTGATGTTAGTATTAAACCCCCCACAATCTCTATCCGTGACAGAAACATCAGTTAGCTGGGCGAAATTTTAATGAGGGCTGGCAGATCTCAAACAGTCATGCACACAACCACGCACACACACAAACACAATAACAAATACGAAAATAAACACACTCGAAACGAAAGATGCCCCGCCTCTACCAGGGAACTGTTATCTCTAATCACTAAAAAGTGGGGAAGGGCTGAGATTAAACCAAAAAAGAAGTACAAAAAAAAATAAAAGTGGGGCCAATGCCCATGCCATGCCTAGCTAAGTTTAACCATCATTAAAACATAAAAAGACAAATTAACTAAACTATCCTACTTTCGGGAGGGTTGAAAATGTTTAGTCCAGGAACCCCAATATCCTGATGCCTAACCGGCATCAAAATGCCACTCCAAATCAGCTCCTTTCACTCGACGAATTTCGCGCAAGATTTACCCACCTTTTGCCAAATTCTGATGGAGGGAGTCGTCGCCTTTCCGTCCCTGATTTTTGACTTTAAGCTGATGTAAAAACAAAATCAGTTGGGAAGAAGGAAAACTTCTCGTCCCCATAGAATTCCTTCTGTCGCGTCGTCCAAATCACGACTCGCATAACACGCAGTAAGCATACGAACACATAATGCTCAGCCCTAGTCAACGACGGCACCCATTGCTACAAACAGAAGCTTCCAGGACAAAGAACTTTCCACGCAGCATGCGAACCATGAAGTCTTCAAGCCACTTACAGACGGTACTACGACACTGCAATGAAAGAAGGCGTGAGACAAAGTCTCGAACCACCGACCCACCGCAGCGAACGCAGTTCGGCGAAACAACCAAACCCGCTGCTTTAAGCTTCTTGCCGACCCAGACAGCCTTTCGTATCACCAGCCAGGTGAGGGATGCCTCGTTGTTTGTGAGGCATTTCAACCCGGGCGCCCAAGGCCATATGGGCCACTCCTGCTTCGTCAAACCGAGCTCGTCAATCAGATCATCCCGAACGGCCCCCTCACTAGCACCCGATATAATGCCCGAAGGGACAACGCCTGGACGCCAGAGGGCCATCTGTCGCCCGTAAGAGAAAACTGAGTGCTCGCCGGCATTCACGATAGAAGGAGCGGCATTCGCCTCGAGGTAAACGGCCGGCCTCTTCCTCGCACAGAATGCACACTTCTTAGGGATGGGAAGCTTTTACGGGCATCTTCCTTCCAGAATTCACACATTCTCATCACTTGCGAACACATTCGGTCCGGGAGAGCAATGCGAAGCGTATGTTGACGAATCTCAACGCTTGGCATTCGGAGACCCTCAGAAGGATGGAGGCTACAGATCTCGCGACACACCTTAGGAGCCTTGCCTTCTCCCCAGAGGAAGGAGTACAAGACCCTGACTAATGTCATTAATATGGCACACGGGAGTGGAAGCAGAGAGTCGGTAAAGGAGAATCGGGTAGATGTGTGAAACACCTTCCGCCCTCGCTAGGGAAAGCTTCCTCCAGAGACCACAGACGAACTGCGGCCTCTGCCTTCTCTTGTACCTCCGACCAATTCATTTTCAACTGGAGATCAGGACCGAACCAGACGCCGAGAATCTTGACCGGCCCGTCCGTCCAGTGGAAAGGCCCGGGAAGAGAAACTCCCTTCCACGCGCCCAACCGCAAACCAACAGACTTATCGCGGTTGATCTTGGCCCCCTGTCACCGTCTCATACCCTCTGATTTCCTTGCTGACTTCGTCAATCTCGGCTCTGCTCGACACAAGAGCCGAAACGTCGTCGGCATAGGCGGAAAATACCTGGCCGAGGTGGTAGCACCAGGTAATGTAATCCCGCGAAGGACCGGATTCGCCTTTAACTTGCGAAGGAAAGGCTCCAACGCAGGCATTAGAGCAAAGGCGAGAGCGAGACAACCAGCAGATAGAGCGAGTCAATAGAAAAGGTTCCGATCGTACTCATTCACTTCCACCAGCGCACCGGGGGACGCGTACAGGAGTGGATCAGGAGCGAAAATTGGGCCAGAAACCGGCAGCGGAAAGGACAGACTCGAGAAAACGATGGTCAACCCTATCGAACGCCTTGGACTGATCTAGAATTGATCAGCGCGGCTTCCGTGTCGACTTTCTCTATGATCAAGCGTACCAAATGAAGGTTGTCCTGAATAGTCCTACCCTTCACAACGCAAATCTGCTCGGGGCCAATCAGACTAGAGAGGACAGCCTGCAAACTCAGCTGGCTAAGATCTTGGCTAAAATCTTCAACTCTGTGTTAACATCGTCAAAGGCCTGAAGTTATCTATCGAATCCCTGCGTCCTTGCTTTTGCGCAGCAACTTGATCCACCCCTGGTGAAGCGTTGGGGTATAGAGCCCTGCCTCATCCAGTTGTTGAAAATCAGTGCCAGCAAGGGAACAAGAACGGGCGACTGCACTGAAGTACAGTTCGTAAGGAAGACCATCCAATCCCGGAGACTTGTCCAGCCAACCAGCTTGAGCGCCTCCCAAATCTCAGCCTCTGTAACGGGACCCTCGCACCCAGCCGCTTCAGCCGCCTCGAGGCGGGGGAAGTCGGCCAAACAAGGCATCGAACTGAGCAGTGCTCAGACCGGGCTCCCTGGTGAACAGATCCTGAAAATAATTGCAGCCTCAACTATGCCCGCGTTTGTGATCACGGTTCTCCCATCCGGCAATGTGACGCTTGCGATATGCCTTTTGCTAGCATTTCTCAATTCCTCTGCACGCAATTCTGCGGCCATGTTCGTTGCCTCAGGAGACATTCTCTTCCAACTAGCCCTAACTACCAGAGCTTGGTCCTTCTTGATAAGCAAGGAGGCCTGCTCCGCCCCTAGCTAAGGCTACGTCCCCACTAACACGGGATTTGATAGCCCGATCAACTTTAGCTTCTACTGCCGTTTGTGCTGCTAATCTTTCTAAGATTGAGTCGACGGCTATATTCAGCAGCAAACGATCTAATATTTGGTTCAAGGATCCCCACCACTTATTCCCAACCACAGCCCCCGTCAATTCCCGCTTTATCGTTAGTTCCAACTGGTCCTGGAAATCTTGCTCTTCAAACAATGAACAGTTCAATTTCCAGTAACCAGCCAATTTAATCCTAGGCTTATCTAAGTTTACGCGAACCCGGACGAGCCTATGATCCGAGTAAACTATCGAATGAAAACTTGGACAACCTAAGAGCCCTACATCGACTCTCCTCAACACAGACTCGGTCGACGAAGCTAGCACGCACCACCGTGGCCGAGCTGCCCCTATTAGTCCAAGTCCATACTATATCCCGGGGGTGTTCATTTCGGGTACTTATCGACAAGATCGAACCTGTCGATAAAGTCCCGAAATGCTTTATCGGGTTGTTAGTACCCGATCTTTCCCCTATGCGATCTATATCGGGGTCAAGGACGGCATTCCAATCGCCCGCTAAAACTACCCGACGAGATGTCGTCAAAAACGGCTCGATCTGCCCGGGAAACAAAGCAGGACGCTCCGCATGGACATTGAGCGCATAAACCCCAATGAGACGAAGGGCACCATCCTTTATGGTAACATCCAGCACACAAAGTCTGCCTGCCGGATCTGCGAAGACATGGGTACACGCCGCATTCAAGGACTTGCTCACTAGCCAGGAAACACCTCTCTGACGTCCATCAAAACATGCTGAATAGAGGGCGAACCTCTAGACAGTATATCCTCATGATCGCGAGTTGAAAACCGGGTCTCTAACTTATGCAACATACATTCACACCGAGGCGCTGAAGATCACGGCTGAGACACACCCTGCGTGACTCTGATCTCAGGCCCAGCCATTACTCTAGCTAACCAAGAGGCCATTATCAGTCCGATTAGGGTTGAGCTGCCAAACATCTCAGGGGACAGGATACCGACGGCCCGTCCCATTGAGCCTTGGCCCATCTCAGTCTTGATAGTGCCTCATTTGGACAGGCCACCAATATCCAGGGGGAATGTTAATTTTAAAGCTCTGTAAGGGAAGGGTGAACAAAAATAAGGGTCCTCCCAGAACAAAACTGATCCAAATTCCTCTGGTCATCGTTTGTGAAGTACACAATTGGAGGGCTCATCAGGATGGAGTCATTGGCCTCTCCAAGCATACTCCATACCTGGCTTCGACCCCACACCAGATCTCACCACTGTCAAAAGATCTTTTGGCCTCTGGAAAGTTAAGTGGATCTTCAACATCTTTGTTTTTGATGCAGTACACATTTCCACAATGTTTTGACCTTTTTACATTGATTAATAGACTTTTGGGCAGTGTCCTCTGAGACACGGCAGTATCCCTGCCCACATTAAAAGGAGGCTTTTTTTTCTTTTTCTTCCTTATTGTGTCCGGGCTTCTTTGCCTCTTGAATGAATCTTTAGCGGGGATTGAGAAGGAGTCGGTGTTGGCGTGGGGTAGCAGATACACTTGGGGAAGAAAGGGTAGAACTAGCTGAGATAAACCATGAGAAGGGACTGGAGAAGGGACAGGAGGAAGGGGCTGAAGGGACTGGTGATGGTTTTTTAAATATGGTCATTTGGAAGGGGTGTGGGTCAAGGATTTTGTCATGGGAGGAGGTGCCATAATTCTTTTTGTGGAGGAGAAGTAGGAGCAGACACTGACGCTGCTGAAGCAGATTTCTTGGTCTTACTTGACTCTAGAGCCTTTTGAGCTCTCTCAGTTTTGATTTTATCCCAGCTGGGCTCCGCCTGTTTTTGAATTTCCGTTAACGGAGCATCTTGGTGAACTGCCGGGACATCGCCCTTACTGCTGACAGAGAGTGGGACTGTTGGTGTCATCCCTAGTGGCCTCAGGGGACTGAGGTCCCGCTGCTCGGCTCTTCCCTTTGCCTCTAGTAACGACACGCCATTCTCCGTCGTCTTTGTCCTTAACCACACCAGTGGCAGGCTTCAGAGTTTGAAGGATGGGGGCCGAGACCACATCCGGGGTTTAAGTCCCCGGACCGTGCCGCTACTAGGCCCGTTACAGGCGTTGCGGAACTACAATTTTCAGGCTTAGGGGTATTTTGGTCGCCAGCGGCCAGACGCAGAGGCCTTCTTCTCTGGACAGAAGGAGGACAGGTGACAATCTGCCCACACTTCCAGCAAGATGGTTTTCGCCCGGTCACTACGACCGGCATTTTTCCAGCCGCAATAGTCCAAGCAGTTGGGGACGGACTCGAAGGCATCTTGATCCATCAATATATCAAACATCCATCCCCCGTTCAGGTTGTCGGATGAGGCTGCCAATATTTGGCCATATTTCTTTAAATAGGACTTCAGATGTTCACCGGCAACCTGAGGAGGAACCTCATATACTACCGTGGTCCTCCTTCGGCCTTCATATATTGTCCTGATTATTAGGTCGTTAGTGATCAATTCCTTGCTCACTACTTCCAAGCAATCTTCGGGTGAGGGTAGCAGTACGTCCCACGTGAGAAAGCCCGGTCCTCTTATAACTCTTTGGGGCTTAACCCCTAGGGACACCAGTGACCGAATCACTGTGTCTTTCGTGGAGCGACAAATTTTGCCGTACCGCTTGTCCCGCCACGAAGACCGACACCATTCTTTTTTCAAACTTTTGTAATTCCTGGGGTTTTCCAAAAGTCCGTCATCTTTCAAAGATGATCGAAACCTTTAGCCCTCTCCAGAAACTCCATAATGTTTATAATGCAACTCGGTGGGGACTTCCAACAACAGGGCGATTCCCCGGCCTCAGCATCCTTCGTATTGTCATTCTTATTCTTTTCGGTACTTGAAGTCTTCTGGCCTTTCTCGGCCACCATATTCTTGGTCACATTTTTCGGAAGGGGGATAAGCTTCTCATCTTTATCCGGCGGGCCCTTAAAAGGCGGCTCAAAATTCAGTTTCTTTTTAAGCGACCGACCTGAGTCAGCCATTTTCAATTCCAAATCACCGAGGAAACAATTATATTTTTTCTCCTCCGTAACTAAATAGGGGAATGGGGAGGGGAAAGGGGTGGAGATGGGGGGGGGTTATACAAATTAACCTTGCAGACAAATAACAATGCAGACAAAAAGGCAAACAAAATGAAAGCAAACAGACTAGCCTTTGGCGGCCAAAATATAATAACAATATCCTTTTTTTTTTTTAAAAACGAAATTAACCTCTTGAGAGGTTTAACAAACAACCAATAAACTTATTACAATAAAATACAAATTTAAAATATGTAACAAAAAATAGGACACATAAAAGAGTTGCCTAAAGGCTTCCTTCGCAAACGGGGAGGGCTGAAAAGGCAAAAGGAGGAAAACAAACAGTTAAATGATCAGTTTCTGGTCAACAAATAAAATAAAAGATACTATTAACAAATTTTTTTTTTTTTTTTTTTTTAAATAAAAATAAATCTGGCACTTAAGAGAAGACCAAATGAAAAATGAAAAGAGAAAATAAAAGAAAACGGCCGACCTAAACAAACAAATATGGCCGCCAAAAAATACGAAAATAAAATACAAAAACCTAAAACAAAATAAAAAATAAAACAACAAAGAAGAAAACGAAAAATAAAATAAAAATAAACTTATCGGTACAAAGAAAGGTCTCTTGTGTACAAAATTCAGTCCAAATAAAAAATGTTTTCAACAAAGTCGAAGCTGAAACAAAGCAGAGGTCAGAGCAGTCGTAAAATGACAAAAACCGTGAACAACAACTACATGGCAATTATTTATTTTTGTAAAAATTTACAAAAATGCGGCACAAGGCAAATTGTGGGGATGGGGAAGGCTGGTCTTCATCTGTCTTACATTAACTTAGCTAGACTCACTCACTGACAAGCAGACAGTATAATATCCCTTGCACCAAACATCACAATCCTTACGTACCATTCATACACGAGCACCACAATGCCTCAATACACTCTATGAAAGTCTAACTAAACCCATATGTACAATTTGTCTGTGGGGGGGTGGGGAAATAACACTTAAAATTGCAAACCCCAATGATTTTTATACAACGAATGAAAATATATACAAAAACTAAACAAAATTGATGTTAGTATTAAACCCCCCACAATCTCTATCCGTGACAGAAACATCAGTTAGCTGGGCGAAATTTTAGCGGGGCTGGCAGATCTCAAACAGTCATACACACAACCACGCACACACACAAACACAATAACAAATACGAAAATAAACACCTCGAAACGAAAGATGCCCCGCCTCTACCAGGGAACTGTTATCTCTAATCACCTAAAAAGTGGGGAAGGGCTGGGGAATTAAACCAAAAGAGAGAGGGCACAAAAAAATAAAAGTGGGGCCAATGCGTATACCCTAGCTAAGTTTAACCATCATTAAAACATAAAAAGACAAATTAACTAAACTATCCTACTTTCGGGAGGGGTTGAAAATGTTTAGTCAGGATCTAATATCCTGATGCCTAACCGTCATCAAAATGCCTCAAATCAGCTCCTTTCACTCGACAGATTCGCGCAAGATTTACCCACCTTTTGCCAAATTCTGATGGAGGGAGTCGTCGCCTTTCCGTCCTAATTTTGACTTTAAGCTGATGCTTAAAAAACAAAATCAGTTGGGAAGAGGAAAACTTCTCGTCCCCATAGAATTCCTTCTGTCGCGTCGTCCAAATCACGACTCGCATAACACCCAGTAAGCATACGAACACATAATGCTCAGCCCTAGTCAACGACGGCACCACATTGCTACAAACGAAGCGACTTCCAGGACAAAAAGAACTTTCCACGCAGCATGCGAACCGCGAAGTCGCTTCAAGCCACTTACACAACGGTACTACGACACTGCAATGAAGAAGGCGTGAGACAAGATATGACCACCGACCCACCGCAGCGAACGCAGTTTGGCGAAACAACCAAACCCGCTGCTTTAAGCTTCTTGCCGACCCAGACGGCCCTTTCGTATCACCAGCCAGGTGAGGGATGCCTCGTTGTTTGTGAGGCATTTCAACCGGGCGCCCAAGGCCATATGGAGCGCGCCTCCTGCTTCGTCGCCAGGCTCGTCAATCAGATCGTCCCGAACGGCCCCCCTCACTAGCACCCGATGCTGTGCGAAGGTGCTGGACGCCAGAAGGCCATCTGTCGCCCGTAAGAGAAAACTGAGTGCTCGCCGGCATTCGCGATAGAAGGAGCATTCGCCTCCGGGTAAACGGCCGGCCTCTTCCTCGCACGAATGCACACTTCTTAGGGATGGGAAGCTTTTGCGGGCATCTTCCTTCCAGGGTACACCATTCTCATCCACTTGCGAACACATTCGGTCTAGGAAGGCAATGCGAAGCGTATGTTGACGAATCTCAACGCTTGGCATTCCCAGACCGCCCTCAGAAGGATGGAGGCTACAGATCTCGCGACACACATAGGAGCCTTGCCTTCTCCCCAGAGGAAGAATTACAAGACCCTGACTAATGTCATTAATATGGCACACGGGAGTGGAAGCACAGAAGTCGGTAAGGAGAATCGGGTAGATGTGGCAAACACATACTTCCGCCCTCCCCTTTAAGGAAAGCTTCTCCAGAGGACACAGACGAACTGCTGACCTCTGCCTTCTCGCCCAGCCGCCTCGACCAATTCATTTCCAACTGGAGATCAGGACCGAACCAGACGCCGAGAATCTTGACCGGCCCGTCCGTCCAGTGGAAAGGCCCCGGGAAGAGAAACTCCTTCCACGCGCCCAACCGCAAGCCAACAGACTTATCGCGGTTGATCTTGGCCCCTGTCACCGTCTCATACCCTCTGATTTCCTTGCTGACTTCCGTCAATCTCGGCTCTGCTCGACACAAGAGCCGAAACGTCGTCAGCATAGGCAGAATACCTGGCCGAGGTGGTAGCACCAGGTAGTATAATCCCGAAGGACCGGATTCGCCTTTAACTTGCGAAGGAAAGGCTCCAACGCAAGAACGTAGAGCAAAGGCGAGAGCGGACAACCTTGACGAATAGAGCGAGTCAATAGAAAAGGGTTCCGATCGTACTCCATTCACTTCCACCAGCGCACGGGGGACGCGTACGGTCGGATCCAGGAGCGAAATTGGGCCCAGAAAACCGGCAGCGGAAAGGACAGACTCGAGAAAACGATGGTCAACCCTATCGAACGCCTTCAAGGACTGATCTAAATTGATCAGCGCGGCTTCCGTGTCGACTTTCTCAAAGATCAAGCGTACCAAATGAAGGTTGTCCTGAATAAGAGTCTACCCTTCACAGCACAAGTCTGCTCAGGGCCAATCAGACTAGAGACAGCCTGCAAACGGCTGGCTAAGATCTTGGCTAAAATCTTCAACTCTGTATTTAACATCGTCAAAGGCCTGAAGTTATCTATCAGAATCCCCACCGTCCCTTGCTTTTGCGCAGCAACAGTCACACCCCTGGTGAAGCGTTGGGGTATAGACCCCTGCCTCATCCAGTTGTTGAAAATCAGTGCCAGCAAGGGAACAAGAACAGGCGACTGCCCCTCAAGTACAGTTCGTAAGGAAGACCATCCAATCCGGAGACTTGTCCCGGCCAACAGCAAGAGCGCCTCCCAAATCTCAGCCTCTGTAACGGGACCCTCGCACCCAGCCGCTTCAGCCGCCTCCGAGGCGGGGAAGTCGGCCAAATAGACATCCGAACTGAGCAGTGCTCAGACCGGGCTCCCTAGTGACAGATCCTGAAAATAGTCACGAAAAGCCTCAACTATGCCCGCGTTTGTAGTCACGGTTCTCCCATCCGGCAATGTGACGCTTGCGATATGCCTTTTGCTAGCATTTCTCAATTCCTCTGCACGCAATTCTGCGGCCATGTTCGTTGCCTCAGGAGACATTCATCGCTTTAACCTAGCCCTAACTACCAGAGCTTGGTCCTTCTTGATAAGCAAGGAGGCCTGCTCCGCCCCCAAGCTAAGGCTACGTCCCCACTAACACGGGATTTGATAGCCCGATCAACTTTAGCTTCTGCCGTTTGTGCTGCTAATCTTTCTAGGTTGAGTCGACGGCTATATTCAGCAGCAAACGATCTAATATTGGATTTCGGATCCCCACCACCCAATCACAACCACAGCCCCCGTCCAATTCCCCACGCTTTATCGTTGGTTTCAACTGGTCCTGGAAATCTTGCTCTTCAAACAATAGACAGTTCAATTTCCAGTAACCAGCCAATTTAATCTAGGCTTATCTAAGTTTACGCGAGCCGAGACGTTACCATGATCCGAGTAAACTATCGAATGAAAACTTGGACAACCTAAGAGCCCTACATCGACTCTCCTCACTAAGACTCGGTCGACGAAGCTAGCACGCACCACCATGGCTTGACTGCCCCTATTAGTCCAAGTCCATACTATATCCCGGGGAATGCATTTCGGTACTATCCGACAAGATCGAACCTGTCGATAAAGTCCCCGAAATACTTTACATCAGGTTGTTGGTACCCGATCTTTCCCCTATGCGATCTATATCGGGGTCAAGGACGGCATTCCAATCGCCCGCTAAAACTACCCGACGAGATGTCGTCAAAAACGGCTCGATCTGCCGAAACAAAAGCAGGACGCTCCGCATGGACATTGGGCGCATAAACCCCAATGAGACAGAAGAGACTTATCCCTTTATAGTAACATCCAGCACACAAAGTCTGCCTGCCGGATCTGCGAAGACATGGGTACACGCCGCATTCAAGGACTTGCTCACTAGCCAGGAAACACCTC
The DNA here is from genome assembly GCA_037127315.1 of Ascarosepion bandense. NCBI lineage: Eukaryota > Metazoa > Mollusca > Cephalopoda > Sepiida > Sepiidae > Ascarosepion > Ascarosepion bandense. The sequence goes on from JBBBDQ010012184.1 coordinate 29,519, forward strand.
TCGAGCGTCCATCAAAACATGCTGAATGGGGGGCGAACCTCTAGACAGTATATCCTCATGATCGCGAGTTGAAAACCGGGTCTCCTGTATGCAACATACGGCCCATTCCTGAGGCGCTGAAGATCACGGCTGGGGCCGCCCTGCGTGACTCGATCTCAGGCCCCGGCCATTTATACTAGCTAACCAGAGAGCCATTATCAGTCCGATTAGGGTTGAGGCACTGTACCAAGCATCTCAGGGGACGGGATACCGTGGCCCGTCCCATTGAGCCTTGACCCATCTCAGTCTTGATAGTGCCATCATTGGACAGGCCCGCAATATCCAGGGGAATGTTAATTTTAAAGCTCTGTAAAGGGAAGGGTGAACAAAAATAGGGGTCCTCCCAGAACAAAACTGATCCAAATTCCTCTGGTCATCGTTTGTGATACACAATTGGAGGGCTCATCGGGATGAGTCATTGGCCTCTCCAAGCATACTCCATACCTGGCTCCCGATGACCCACACCGAATCTCACCACTGTCAAAAGTCTTTTGGCCTCTGGAAAGTTAAGTGGATCTTCAACATCTTTGTTTTTGATGCATTTACATTTCCACAATGTTTTGACCTTTTACATTGATTAATAGACTTTTAGGCAGTGTCCTCTGAGACACGGCAAACATCCTGCCCACATTAAAGGAGGCTTTTTTTTTCTTTTTTTCTTTGCCGCTTATTGTGTCCGGGCTTCTTTGCCTCTTGAATGAATCTTCATGAGGATTGAGAAGGAGTCAGTGTTGGCGTGGGGGTAGCAGATACACTTGGGGAAGAAAGGGTAGAACTAGCTGGGGATAAACCATGAAGGGACTGGAGAAGGGACAGGAGAAGGGGCTGAAGGGACTGGTGATGGTTTTTTAAATATGGTCATTTTGGAAGGGGTGTGGGTCAAGGATTTTGTCATGGGAGGAGGTGCCATAATTCTTTTTTGTGGAGGAGAAGTAGGGGCAGACACTACAATGCTGCTGATGATTTCTTGGTCTTACTTGACTCTAGAGCCTTTTGAGCTCTCTCCAGTTTTTGATTTTATCCCAGCTGGGCTCCGCCTGTTTTTGAATTTCCGTTAACGGAGCATCTTGGTGAACTGCCGGGACATCGCCCTTACTGCTGACAGAGGGAGTGGGACTGTTGGTGTCATCCCTAGTGGCCTCAGGGGACCCCAGTCCCGCTGCTCGGCTCTTCCCTTTGCCTCTGGTAACGACACGCCATTCTCCGTCGTCTTTGTCCTTAACCACACCAGTGGCAGGCTTCAGAGTTTGAGAGGATGGGGGCCGAGACCCATCCGGGGTTTTAAGTCCCCGGACGGGTACCCTTCTGGGCGTTACAGGCGTTGCGGAACTACAATTTCCAGGCTTAGGGTATTTTGGTCGCCAGCGGCCAGGCATGAGGCTTCTTCTCTGGACAGAAGGAGGACAGGTGACCAATCTGCCCACACTTCCAGCAAGATGGTTTTCGCCCGGTCACTACGACCGGCATTTTCCGGCCGCAATAGTCCAAGCAGTTGAGGACAGACTCGAAGGCATCTTGATCCATCAATATATCAAACATCCATCCCCCGTTCAGGTTGTCGGATGAGGCTGCCAATATTTGGCCATATTTCTTTTAAATAGGACGCCAGATGTTCACCAGCAACCTGAGGAGGAACCTCATATACTGCTACCGTGGTCCTCCTTGACCTTCATATATTGTCCTGATTATTAGGTCGTTAGTGATCAATTCCTTGCTCACTACTTCCAAGCAATCTTCAGGTGAGGGTAGCAGTACGTCCCACGTGAGAAAACCCGGTCCTCTTATAACTCTTTGGGGCTTAACCCCTAGGGACACCAGTGTTCGAATCACTGTGTCTTTCGTGGAACGACAAATTTTGCATGCCTTGTCCACCACGAAGACCGACACCATTCTTTTTCAAACTTTTGTAATTCCTGGGGGTTTCAAAGTCCGTCATCTTTCAAAAAGATGATGAAACCTTTAGCCCTCTCCAGAAGCTCACCAATGTTTATAATGCAACTCGGTGGGGACTTCAACAACAGGGACGATTCCCAGCCTCAGCATCCTTCGTATTGTCATTCTTATTCTTTTCGGTACTTGAAGTCTTCTGGCCTTTCTCAGCCATATTCTTGTGGTCACATTTTTCGGAAGAGGGGATAAGCTTCCTCATCTTTATCCGGCGGGCCCTTAAAAGACGGCTCAAAATTCAGTTTCTTTTTAAACGACCGACCTGAGTCGGCCATTTTCAATTCCAAATCACCAGAAACAATTATATTTTTTCTCCTCCGTAATAAATAGGGGAATGGGGAGGGGAAGGGGTGGAATGGGGGGGGTTATACAAATTAACCTTGCAGACAAATAACAATGCAGACAAAAGGCAAACAAATGAAAGCAAACAGACTAGCCTTTAGCGGCCAAAATATAATAACAATATCTTTTTTTTAAAAACGAAATTAACCTCTTGAGAGGTTTAACAAACAACCAATAAACTTATTACAATAAAATACAAATTTAAAATATGTAACAAAAATAGGACACGCAAAGTTGCCTAAAGGCTACCTTCATAAACAGGGAGGAGCTGAAAAGGCAAAAGGGGAAGAAAACAAACAGTTAAATGATCAGTTTCTGGTCAACAAATAAAATAAAAGATACTATTAACAAATTTTTTTTTTTTTTTTTTAAATAAAAATAAGTCTGGCACTTAAGAAGACCAAATGAAAAATGAAAAGAGAAAATAAAAAGAAAACGGCCGACCTAAACAAAAACAAATATGGCCCGCCAAAAAATACGAAAATAAAATACAAAACCTAGAACAAAATAAAAAATAAAACAACAAGAAAGAAAACGAAAAATAAAATAAAAGAAAATAAACTTATCGGTACAAAGAAAGGTCTCTTGTGTACAGAATTCAGTCCAAATAAAATGTTTTCAACAAAAAGTCCAAGCTGAAACAAAGCAGAGGTCAGAGCAGTCGTAAAATGACAAAAACCACGTCCGAACAACAACTATGTGGCAATTATTTATTTTTGTAAAAATTTACAAAAAATGCGGCACAAGGCCAAAATTGTGGGGATGGAAGGCTGGTCTTCATCTGTCTTACATTAACTTAGCTAGACTCACTCATGACCCAAGCAGACAGTATAATATCCCTTGCACCAAAACATCACAATCTTACGTACCATTCTTGCTACGAGCACACCAATGCCTCAATACACTCTATGAAAGTCTAACTAAACCCATATGTACAATTTGTCTGTGGGGGTGGGGGAAATAACACTTAAAATTGCAAGCCCCCAATGATTTTTATACAACGAATGAAAATATATACAAAAACTAAACAAAATTGATGTTAGTATTAAACCCCCCAATCTCTATCCGTGACAGAAACATCAGTTAGCTGAGCGAAATTTTAGCGGGGCTGGCAGATCTCCAAACAGTCATACACACAACCACGCACACACATAAACACAATAACAAATACGAAAATAAACACACTCGAAACGAAAGATGCCCTCCTACCAGGGAACTGTTATCTCTAATCACCTAAAAAGTGGGGAAGGGCTGAAATTAAACCAAAGAGAAGGGCACAAAAAAAAATAAAAAGTGGGGCCAATGCCCATGCATACCCTAAACTAAGTTTAACCATCATTAAAACATAAAAAGAACAAAATTAAACTAAACTATCCTACTTTCGGGAGGGGTTGAAAATGTTTAGTCCAGGATCCCCAATATCCTGATGCCTAACCGTCATCAAAATGCCACTCCAAATCAGCTCCTTTCACTCGACAGATTCGCGCAAGGTTACCGCAACACACACTGGAATTCTCTGATGGAGGGAGTCATCGCCATTCCGTCCTAATTTTGACTTTAAGCTGATGCTTAAAAAACAAAATCAGTTGGGAAGAGGAAAGCTTCTCGTCCCCATAAGAATTCCTTCTGTCGCGTCGTCCAAATCACGACTCGCATAACACCCAGTAAGCATACGAACACATAATGCTCCAGCCCTAGTCAGCGACGGCACCACATTGCTACAAACAGAAGCGACTTCAGGACAAAGAACTTTCCACGCAGCATGCGAACCATGATCTTCAAACCTACGCCACACACAACGGTACTACGACACTGCAATGAAGAAAGGCGTGAGACAAAGTCTCGCTTCACCAAACCCACCGCAGCGAACGCAGTTTGGCGAAACAACCAAACCCGCTGCTTTAAGCTTCTTGCCGACCCAGACAGCCTTTCGTATCACCAGCCAGGTGAGGGATGCCTCGTTGTTTGTGAGGCATTTCAACCCGGGCGCCCAAGGCCATATGGAGCGCGCCTCCTGCTTCGTCAAACCGAGCTCGTCAATCAGATCCCGAACGGCCCCCCTCACTAGCACCCGATATAATGCCCGAAGGGACGCGCCTGGACGCAGAGAGGGGGCCATCGCCGCCCGTAAGAGAAAACCCCTGAGTGCTCGCCGGCATTCACGATAGAAGGAGCATTCGCCTCGAGGTAAACGGCCGGCCTCTTCCTCGCACGAATGCCTTCTTAGGGATGGGGAAGCTTTTGCGGGCATCTTCCTTCCAGGTACCATTCTCATCCATGAACACGTTCAGTCTGGAAGGCAATACCGAAGCGTATGTTGACGAATCTCAACGCTTGGCATTCCCAGACCGCCCTCAGAAGGATGGAGGCTACAGATCTCGCGACACACCTTAGGAGCCTTGCCTTCTCCCAGAGGAAGGAGTACAAGACCTGACTAATGTCATTAATATGGCACACAGGGGTAGAGCACAGAGAGTCGGTAAAGGAGAATCGGGTAGATGTGTGAAACACATGCTTCCAACCTCCTTTAAGAAGCTTCCTCAGAGACCACAGACGAACTGCAGCCTCTGCCTTCTCTTGTACCTCCGACCAATTCATTTCCAACTGGAGATCAGGACCGAACCAGACGCCGAGAATCTTGACCGGCCCGTCCGTCCAGTGGAAGAGCCAGGAAGAAGAGGAAACTCCCTTCCACGCGCCCAACCGCAAGCCAACAGACTTATCGCGGTTGATCTTGGCCCCTGTCACCGTCTCATACCCTCTGATTTCCTTGCTGACTTCGTCAATCTCGGCTCTGCTCGGCACAGGCCGAAACGTCGTCAGCATAGGCAGAATACCTGGCCGGGTGGTAGCACAGGTAATGTAATCCCGCGAAGGACCGGATTCGCTTGGCCCCAACTTGCGAAGGAAGGCTCCAACGCAAGAACGTAGAGCAAAGGCGAGAGCGGACAACCTTGACGAATAGAGCGAGTCAATAGAAAAGGTTCCGATCGTACTCCATTCACTTCCACCAGCGCACCGGGGGACGCGTACAGAAGTCGGATCCAGGAGCGGGCAAAAATTGGGCCCGAAACCGGCAGCGGAAAGGACAGACTCGAGAAAACGATGGTCAACCCTATCGAACGCCTTGGACTGATCTAAATTGATCAGCGCGGCTTCCGTGTCGACTTTCAAGATCAAGCGTACCAAATGAAGGTTGTCTGAATAGTCCTACCCTTCACAGCACAAGTCTGCTCGGGGCCAATCAGACTAGAGAGGACAGCCTGCAAACGGCTGGTAAAGATCTTGGCTAAATCTTCAACTCTGTATTTAACATCGTCAAAGGCCTGAAGTTATCTATCGAATCCCCACCGTCCTTGCTTTTGCGCATGGCTCAGTCACACCCCTGGTGAAGCGTTGGGGTATAGACCCCTGCCTCATCCAGTTGTTGAAAAGTCAGTGCCAGCAAGGGGAACAAGAACGGGCGACTGCCTCAAGTACGGTTCGTAGAGGAAGACCATCCAATCCCGGAGACTTGTCCCGGCCAACCAGCTTAAGCGCCTCCCAAATCTCAGCCTCTGTAACGGGACCCTCGCACCCAGCCGCTTCAGCCGCCTCTGAGCGGGGAAGTCGGCCAAATAGGCATCGAACTGAGCGAGGTGCTCAGACCGGGCTCCCTGGTGAACAGATCCTGAAAATAGTCACGAAAAGCCTCAACTATGCCCACGTTTGTGGTCACGGTTCTCCCATCCGGCAATGTGACGCTTGCGATATGCCTTTGCCTAGCATTTTCTCAATTCCTCTGCACGCAATTCTGCGGCCATGTTCGTTGCCTCCAGAGCATTCTCTTTAACCTAGCCCTAACTACAAGAGCTTGGTCCTTCTTGATAAGCAAGGAGGCCTGCTCCGCCCTAGCTAAGGCTACGTCCCCACCAGGATTTGATAGCCCGATCAACTTTAGCTTCTACTGCCGTTTGTGCTGCTAATCTTTCTAGATTGAGTCGACAGCTATATTCAGCAGCAAACGATCTAATATTGGATTTCAAGGATCCCCACCACTTATTCCCAACCACAGCCCCCGTCAATTCCCGCTTTATCGTTAGTTTCAACTGGTCACAAATCTTGCTCTTCAAACAATGAACAGTTCATTTCCAGTAACTAAGCCAATTTAATCCTGAGCACTCTAGTTTACGCAGACGAGACGAGCCTATGATCCGATAAACTATCGAATGAAAACTTGGACAACCTAAAGAGCCCTACATCATCTCTCACTAAGACTCGGTCGACGAAGCTAGCGCGCACCACCGTAGCCGAGCTGCCCCTATTAGTCCAAGTCCATACTATATCGGGGGTGTTCGTTTCAGTGCTTATCGACAAGATCGAACCTGTCGATAAAGTCCCGAAAATATTTTATCGGGTTGTTAGTGCCGATCTTTCCCCTATGCGATGCTATGGGGTCAAGGACGGCATTCCAATCGCCGCCGAGCACGACGAGATATGGCTAAAAACGCTCGATCTTAACAGGAAACAAAGCAGGACGCTCCGCATGGACATTGGGCGCATAAACCCCAATGAGACGAAGAGACTTATCCTTTATAGTAACATCCAGCACACAAAGTCTGCCTGCGGATCTGCGAAGACATGGGTACACGCCGCATTCAAAGGACTTGCTCACTAGCCAGGGAAACACCTCTCGAGCGTCCATCAAAACATGCTGAATAGAGGGCGAACCTCCTAGGCAGTATATCCTCATGATCGCGAGTTGAAAACCGGGTCTCCTGTATACAACATACATTCACACCGAGGCGCTGAAGATCACATGCGGAACACGCCCTGCGTGACTCTGATCTCAGGCCCCGGCCATTTATGCTAGCTAACCAGAGAGCCATTATCAGTCCGATTAGGGTTGAAGCACTGTACCAAACATCTCAGGGGACGGGATACCCGACGGCCCGTCCCATTGAGCCTTGGCCCATCTCAGTCTTGATAGTGCCATCATTGGACAGGCCACCAATATCCAGGGGAATGTTAATTTTAAAGCTCTGTAAAGGGGAAGGGTGAACAAAAATGGGGGTCCTCCCAGAACAAAACTGATCCAAATTCCTCTGGTCATCGTTTGTGAAGTACACAATTGGAGTTCATCGGGATGGAGTCATTGGCCTCTCCAAAACATCTCCATACATGGCTCAATACACCAGATCTCACCACTGTCAAAAGTCTTTTGGCCTCTGGAAAGTTAAGCTGGATCTTCAACATCTTTGTTTTTGATGCATTTACATTTCCACAATGTTTTGTTTACATTGATTAACAACTTGTACGGGCAGTGTCCTCAGACACGGCAAACATCCTGCCCCACATTAAAGGAGGCTTTTTTTTCTTTTTTTTTTTCTTTTGCCGCTTGTGTGTCGGGCTTCTTTTGCCTCTTAAATGAATCTTTAAGCGGGGATTGAGAAGGAGTCAGTGTGTTGGCGTGGGGTAGCAGATACGCGGGAGAAAGGGTAGAACTGGCTGGGG
>JBBBDQ010012185.1:0-22194 GCA_037127315.1 Ascarosepion bandense
AGACTATAATGTCGTTAATATATATATATATTAAAGACATTATAGTCTGAAAAAAGATATAAATGGATAACGATTTTTTCTAGGAATTTCTTTTAATTTTTTTAATGTAATAATTTACAAAATTTCAATTCTTTAACAAATTCTACAAAGCGTACAAAGCTCTTTCCGGTTAGGTTATTAAGTTTTTAAGTCAAGATTAAATTTACTAATCGAAAATTGAAAAGTTAATACAAACCATCGATTTTTAAAATAATTTTAAATTATTATGTGTATACGAAAGTTTTAAGCACGGTATTTTCTATTTGATTTTTTTAATCATATCGCACCAAGCAAGGCATTTTACTGCACTGTTTTGCAAGGGGTTACATTGGAGGAAAGTTTCGAGAAAGAGTGACGGGTTATAGGACGTGGTAAGAGAAGGATGAGAATACTGATGAGTGTTTGGCTGGACTTTGAAAGGGGCATGAGAGAGAGGATGCAAGTTAGTGAGATAGGAAATGACTATTGACTTTACATTTAATTTACGGAAATTGTAGCTGTCGGGGGAAGCAAGTAAACGGAAAGGAATTCCACAGGTGGGAAGTGCGAGAAAGAAGCTGGTAGAGTAGAATTTGCTTTTCCAATTTATTGGTTTCACAGTAAAAGGTGGGACCTATTTGCTAATCTTGTGGCTCGAGTAAAATTATAAATAGGGGGTACCAGTGAGCTAAGTTCGTCGGAACAGAAGCCATGAAAGTATTTGTAGAAGATACACAGGGAAGCCACATTGCGCTGGTGAGTAAGTGACTGTATCTGAGCTTCCAAGTCGGGATCGATCACATTACAGATTCTCCGTTGGATTTTTTCTAGGACATCTAGGTAATATTAAAATGTCACGTGTTTCACAGTTTTTTACGGGAAAACAATTAGGAAAATTATGTTAATGCTGTAACCATACTTAGCTATCATTTGAAATGTGGCTGTCTTTCATCAATAGCACCTGCTCAGTTCACATCTTGGTGATTAAAAAATACTGTTATTCTATTTTTCATGCTATAAACAAGGAATGGTTATTGATAATTTAATTTTATATTTGCAAATTTTTAAAGATAACGCGTCACAGATGTATATTTTAGAATTAACTTTTGATTACAAATGTGTCGATCATTCAAAAATGGTCGAAAAATTATATAACAATTTTAAAAGTGAAAAATTTCAGATTCTAGTCAATATTATTTTTCGTTTGAAGTACACCAGAATATTTTTACTTTCTGGAAATGGTCAATTTAATCATTTAGCTTTCACTTAAATCTAAAATACAAGTTTCAAGAAAACATTTATCAAAAACACTCACTTTAAAACTTAGGTATCAAAAACGAGTGGATGCACCTGTACTTTATTTTATCATGACAATATTAGAATTAGGCAATATAAGTAACATCTAGAAACACTAAATTATTATCGAAATTTGTCAGCAAGTATTATAATTATTAATGTATATAAAAATAGAGAAAACTGTTGAAAATTTTGAATAGTACGAAAACATACATAAACTTTTCCGTATATATTCTCTGACCTTGTGTGTAATTTCACTTAGAAAACCAGGATAATTTGCGAAATTTTCTTAACATTTTCAGTCGGTTTCTCTGCAAATGGTAAGTTTTACTTGAATGATTGTATTTTTCCTGTTGATTTATCTTATTTTACTTTTTTTTTTGCCTCTTATTTTTCTATCTATTTTTGTTACTAACCTAAGTTCTTTGCTAGATTTCGTAAATTGTTTTTGGTTCTCAAGGTTCGTTTTGATATATATGGTTTGAGGTTTTATTTGTTGTTAGCGATACCTTCCTATGAAATAATTTTGAGTAGTTCGTCTTTGAACACCGGCCATTTTTTTTTCTTCTCCCCTTGGCAGTTTCCTGGTTGCTGCTTCCTACTGATCCCGAACTCTTGCGTAGGCTGCTCTGGTTAACAGTTGAATAATGTCGGGGTTCCTGTAGTGCCATTTCGCACATGGACGGGCGTCCCTGCATGAATCTCCGATGGGCAACCCGAGGACACATTATGCTGCAGACAGCGCCAGTCTCCATCCGCCACCTGCTGCAATTAGTGACCATCTGACCCTACTCTAGACCTCTCTCTCTCCCCAACTAAACCACTATGAAATCATACAAACGAAACAGCAAGACTAAACCAGCTAGTCATAAAACGCCCAAACCTATCTGCGTTTCCTTCCATTATACGAGGTATCCGCAGTAACTTTAACAGTGTAGAATCATTCCTCCGACTAACTCACCCGATATCTTAGCCATATGTGAGACTAACCTTGACCCGTCTACCTCCTCGGAGTTTTCGTTCCTGGTGACCTTCCCCTCTTCAGGAATGTTCATATGCATGGGCTTGGTGTTTATGTCAGTGAACACCTCCCTCTAGCCAGGGTCACATCTCTTGAATCTCTGGATCCATTCTTTTCCATGTTCTTCCGTCTCTCACTTCCTAAGCTCGGTTAGCTATCTCTTCTTCCTCTACCGCTCCTCCTCCTCTGACTGTTCAGTACTTGATAGCATCTCTATCAATATCGACAAGGCCATTTCTTCTACACCACCTACCCAAATATTTTGTTTGGCGATTTTAACGCCCACCACACCAATTGGCTTGAAAACTCTGTCACCGACCTTGCTGGGGTCCGCACCATGTATTTTCCAATAACCCAAGCTCTAACGCAAGTGGTGGACTTCCCCACACGCGTTTCTCTAATAACTCTAATGGAAGGGACTCTTTACTAGACCTCTGCTTCACTTCCATCCCAGACTCTTGCACTACTGGGCAGCTCTGCCCTCTCGGAAACTCTGACCACGCCGTAGTTTCCGTCAACATCTTCAATCCACTCTTACTCTACCAAAGAAACCCAGACCAGCAGAATATCATACTGCTACCAGAAGAGCAGACTGGGATTCGTTCCAAGACTTCCTCTTTGACGTCCCCTGGAACAACGTCTTCGGTCATCCTGTCGAAGACTGTGCGTCGGAAGGTCTCCTCTTTGGTTAAGGCCATCGATTCTTTCATCCCGGCCAGGAAATTCCAGCTAAAATCAAATTCGTCTCCCTGGTTCTCGCCCGCTTGCTCGGCCGCCATTGCTCACCGGAACCATTTCTTCCGGCTCTATCGAAGCTACTCGTCGAACCAAAACAGGTGCCTTTTCGCCTCAGCTCATAATAAGTGCAAAAAAGTACTGAACGAAGCTAAGAGGCACGATGTCAGAATGAAGCAATGCATAGCATCCTCTAAGTTCGGCGCCAAGATTACTGGCGACCCTGCAAAAGCGTGCTCAACAAAGGCAAGACTTCAATACCCCCACTAATCAATAAATTTGAAGTTCTCACCTCCCCAGCGGACAAGGCTGAATGCTTTGCCCGTAGATTTTTCCACCAATTCGACACTTGACTCATCAGGAGTACCTACACCCGACTTCCCACCTAAAACTAAGGCTCAACTAAATAGCGTCCCACATTACACCCTCGCTGGTCTCTAAGATAATCTCAAAACTTGACCCTCACAAAGCGAGCGGCGGGGACGGAATCCCAATCATAGTCCTGAAGAAATGTGCCCCAGAACTCTCCTCTGTCCTCTCTAAACTCTATAACCTCTGCCTATATGCTTCCTGTTTTCCTGTCTGTTGAAAGTCCTCCTGTGTAGTTTCTATATATAAGAATTCTGGTGAACCATCAGACCCCGCCAATTACACTCCTATCAGCCTTCTTCTTCCGATCTTTGGCAAAGTTTTCGAAGCTATTATCAACGACGAGGTGATTCAGCATCTCACGGCTTGGGCTTCTCTCGGACAAACAGTAAGGTTTTCGCTTCTGCAGGTCTACTGCTGATATGCTCACGGCTCTTGACAAAAATGGCGAAGCCCGAAACGTTGCTTTGGATATGTCCAAAGCGTTCGACAGAGTCTGGCACGCTGGCCTTTTATGCAAAATGTATAACTGGCATTTGTTTGACCTCATCCAATCATTCCTCTCTAACCGCACATTGAAGGTAGTATTAAATGAGCATGCCTCCCAAAACTACCACACGAACGCGGGCGTCCCTCAAGGTTCTATCCTAGGTCCCACGCTCTTTCTGATCTACATTAATGATCTCCCCGATGCCATTAGATCCCAAGTAGGCATGTACGCCGATGACACCACAATCTACTCTCGCCTCGATCAAAAACCCGGTGTGGGCGACAAAGCAGACCTCGCTGCCGAGCTTGAAATGGGGTGATAGCTCGTAAATTTCAATGCCTCTAAAACGAAGCCGCTATCAACTAACTACCACAGACGATCGCATCTACCTCCCATTAGCATGGAACAGGCTTGCCTCCCAGAGAGTAAAACACTACGCCTCCTTGGCCTTACACTCTCGACGGACCTCAAATGGGAACCAAACTACTATCGATCCATTGCCAAATCCGCCGCTATGAAAGTCGGTTCTCTGTGCAAGGTCCGGAAGTTTTCCCCGCGAATCTATCCTGGACATATATAAATCTATCATCCGCCCGTGTATTGAGTACTGCTGCCACATCTGGTCGAGTGCCTCTGCTACTCTCCTTGGGCTTCTTGACAAAGCAACGGAGAATCTGTAACGTGATCGATACTGACTTGGCAGACCGGCTGCAACCACTCTCTCACCAGCGTGATGTGGCTTCCCTGTGCCTCTTCTACAAATACTTTCATGGCCTCTGCTCTGATGAACTTAGATCATTGGTGCCACCTGGTTACGAATTTACACGAGATACTAGATTAGCAACTAGGTCCCACCACTGATAAAACGAATAAAATATAACCGTAATTTCTACTCTAACAGCTTCATTTCTCGCGCTTCCCGCCTGTGGAATTTCCTTCCACATGTGCTCCCGACAGCTACAATCTCCAGGGAGTTTAAATGTAAGTTATTGTTCATCACTGTACACCTATTCTCCCAACACTCAACATCTACCCAACCCTCATTCTCAGTATCCTTACCCGTCTATCACCCTCCTTCTAACTTTTCCTATATCTAACCATCCTTTCTCACCACTCTATGTAACCTCCTGCGCGCAATAGCGGTAGTGAAACGATATATTAAAAAGATGTATTTACATTGAGTAGATGTTATTACACCTTAAAGAGCACGAAGCTGGCTAATTTAAAAAATGAATATTTTATTGAAAAGTCAAAGAATGCGGACGCCGAGTAACGGGCAAACGTGTTGAGACAGCTGTATTCCAAGTCAGGAGATATTGAAACATATATTTATCGTAAATTAAATAATGGCATTTAAAGAAGGAAATGTGATCGTGATTTGATAAAAAGCGTAGCAAAGGCCATAAATTATAAACCTCAGAAATTGTTTATTGTAAACAATATGCACCCTGAAAAATGGCGTGTTCAAACGAAATTCGAACCATAGACAAAGAAGAAAAACAGATGGAATCAGATGGGAACATAGAGGATCGGGCGATGAATGGATACGAGTTTGGATTGAGAATAAAAGACGAACGCAGCTATTAATTCTCTCGCATGCGTGTGTGCTATCTTCCTGACCACTCCTCTACACACAACGGTGAGAATAAAAAAAGATAATATTTTTATATGTACGTTGTTATCGCTTATCTATCAAGACGAATGTTATCCTTGTTTTCTTCAGTTTGCCTTTTCTTGTTCTCTCTTTTTCCCTGCTTCTCTTCTTTTTACTTGTTCTCTCTCTTTTTCTATTTCTCTTCTTTTTCTTGTTCTTCTTCTCTTATTATCTCCCTATTCGGATTAGTCAGTCAGTCAGTTAAGCGCCATACGTGATACACGTTTGGGCGATGCCTCAGCGAGCTGACTGGGTAAGATTTTCCCGCAGTAGGTTGCCATTGCTTTCTGCCGTAGACTGGTAACTGATCTATTATGTGTCTTACTATTTAACCAATAATTTGAGGAAAGAGACGGATTAATACCTTTCCCATTGTATTTGCGCGTAAGTGAATGCAATGAATTCAACTAAATTGAACTCGGCTCCCCGATATCTCGTTCTGAACCTATCTAGTACACACCACAACACACATCATCTTCAATCGGATACTCATATTTTCCTTTTCTTGTTTTTTTGATTTTCTTTTTTCTACATTACCCTTTTCACTTTTTATTATTGTTCTCTTTAAATTACTTGTTATCTCATTTTTCTTGTCTCTTGTTTCTTCTCATATTTTTTTATTTCTAGTCTTTTTCAATTCCTCTCCAATTTTCTTGTTCTCTCCTTTTTTTTCCTCTCCCTTTTCTTGTTGTCTGTTTTTCTCTCGTTCTATTTTTCTCCTTTTTATCTTATTCCCCATTTACCTTTATCTTATCCTTTTCTTATTATTTTCTTTTTTCTTTTTCTCTTTTATTTTTGGGTTCTGTGTCTTGTTCTTGTCTCTAGTTCTCTCTTTTCTCTATTTCTCTTCTTTTTTGTTAATTATTTAACTTGTTTTCTTTTATCTTTTTCTCTCTTATTTCTTCTTCCCTTCTTGTTGTCTTCTTTTTTGTCTTTTTCTAATTTTGTATTCTATATTTGTTCTGGTCATTAATGTACGCTCCTTCTCCTTCTTCAGGTTCACTTCTTTTTCTTATCTTTTTTTTCCTTTCTCTTGCTAGTTCTCGTTCTTTTCCTGTTTACTTCTTTTCCTTGTTCTCCTTATTTTTGTTGCCTTCTTTTGTTGTAACTTTTTTTGAACACTACATTTTCTTGTTATCTTTTTCTCGTTCTTTTTCTTTTCTTGGACTCGTCTTTTGTCTTCTATCATTTCCTTGTTCTTGTCTTTTTCTTGCTTTCTCCGTTTTCTTCATTTCTCATCTCAATCTCTTCTTTATCTCGTCAATTTCTCGTTCACATTTTTATTTTTATTTTTTATACATATGCCTTTTCTTTTCTTACTTTATTCTTGGGTTTGTTTTGTTTTTTTTTTCCTTTTCTTGGTTCTCTCCCTTTCCTTATTCTCACTTTTTTCTTGTTCACTACCTTTTATTGTTGTTTCTTTTCTCGTTCCTGTCTTTTTTTCTTGTTCTGTTTTTTGTTCCATCCTTTTTCTTGTTCTCTTCTTTTACTCTCCTTCTTTTTTTCTTACTCATTTCTTTTTTGCTCCTTTTCTCTTCTTTTCTTTATTCTCTTCTTTTTCTTCATTTTGTGATTCTCTTCTTTTTTTTTCTTTATCTCTCGTTACTACCTTCTTGTTCTTTTCTTTTCTCTTTTTTCTTACTCTTTTTTTCTTGTTTTCTTTATCGATCACTCACCTTTCTTTCTTTTATATCTTTTTTTTTAATTTCCATATTTTCTTTTCACTCATCTGTTATCTATTTTTATTACATGCATATTTCCTTTCTCAATCTACGTTTACATTTTACTATTCCTCTCTTTGTAATTTCGTTTCTTTCTCTCCTGTTACCAATTTCTTTTTATCCATATGTACATACGTATAAACGTATATATGAATATATATATAAATAAACGTATATAAGTACACGTATATATATAAGAATGTACGTATATACATACATACACGTACACGTATATATACATACATATGCGTATATATACACATTTTATATATATATATATATATATATATATATATACACGCGTATATACATATACACCTATATATACATATACGTATATATATTTATATATATACATACACGTTTATATATATATATATATATATATATATATATATATATATATACACAGTATAGCCCGGCGTTGCTCGGGTGTAATGAAAGTTTACTTTGGGAATGTACATCTCCGAGTTGACAAACATAAATTAATAGTCTTCTTTATAAAATATTTTTCTTAGCAACAACATTTTTGTTTGTTTTGTTTGTTTGTTTTTTGTTTGTTTGTTTGTGTGTTTGTTTGTTTTTGTTCTTGTTTTTTTGTAGTTAGTCAATATTGCCTCGATTCATGTCAGGCGACCTGCATTGGCTACTCTCTTACCTTCACTCTCTCTCTCTCTCTCTCTCTCTCTCTCTCCCCCTCCTTCTCCTTCAAAGAACATTTCATAAAACTGACCCAAAAGAGAACATACAGTGAAATGAACATTTACAACAGTGAGCGGTCACATCAAAGACATCTAGACTTTAATTATACCCACCACGCTTCTTACACATCTTTCTCGTTATTTTTTTTTACTTCTCTCATACATTTTACTTGCTTTTCTCTTTAACAGGCCGATTGTAAGTGCTTTTATATACTCTTGTTGAAATACCAAACTTGTACCAAGCATATGAACATTACTACCATTTTATATAAAAAAATGTATTTAATGTTAATATAGATAATTGTTTTCAAACACCATCTTGATTTTTCTTTTCACACATATAGTGAACCGCTTAATAAGACTAAATCAAACCCCCACACACTTTACTATATAAATTAAATATTAAATCGGTGACTGTCCACTATAAACTTCCAGGTCCACTATGTTATACTTTTGTCACGTGTCACAATCAAAATATTGCATGTTACAATTATATAACAAAAAATGCTGATATTGACTGAAGCAAAAATAGGTTTCTTTATAATTTTATAATTATTTTTTAAATATATATTCAAACAGCTTCTAATCACATCATCTTAAAAAAATAGTAACAATGATTACCACTGATTACCATTTCTTTGTTTGGTGACTTTAACGCCCACCACACTAAGTGGCTGGAAAACTCTGTCACCGACCACTGCTGGTGTCTACACCATTGTTTTCAATCTCCCAATCCCTTACGCAAGTGGTGGACTTCCCCGCGTTTCTCCAATAGATCTAACGGAAGGGACTCGCTACTAGACCTCTGCTTCACTTCCATCCATCCCAAATTCTTGCACCACCAGACTGCTCTGCCCTCTCGGAAATTCTGACCACGCCGTAGTTTCTGTCAGCATCCTCGTTCCACTCCACCCCTACCCAAGAAACCCAAACCCAGACCAGCAGAATATCCTATTGCTATCAAAGAGCTGACTGGGATTCGTTCCGTGACTTCCTCTGCGGCGTCCCTTGGAACAATGTTTTTAGTCTTCCCGTCGGGCCTTTATTGCATTAGAAGGTCTCCTCCTGGGTTAAGGCTGGCATTGATGCTTTCATCCCTACCAGGAAATTTCAGCTTAAATCCCATTCATCTCCCTGGTTCTCATCTCCTTGCCCATGCCATTGCCCACCGGAATCACTTCTTCCGGCTTTACCGTGACACGCGTCGGACCAAAAACAGGCGCCTTTTTCGCCTCAGCTCGTAATAAGTGTAAAGCAGTACTTAGCGAAGCTAAGATGCTGTTTGCTGCCAGAATGAAGGAACGCATAGCAGCATCCTCTAAGTTCGACTCCAAAGACTACTGGCGCCTCTGTAAAAGCGTGCTTAACATGAGTAAGTCTGCAATACCCCACTAATCAATGAGTTTGAGGTCCTCACCTCCTCAGCGGACAAGGCTGAATATTTTGCCCGTAGATTCTCGACCAACTCGTGTCTGGATTCGTCTGGTGTCTATACACCCGACTTCCCACCACAGAAAGGGAGGCCCAATTGAATGACGTCTACATCACGCCCTCGCTGATTTCCTAACATAATCTCAAAACTTGACCCTCACAAAGCTTGGTGGTGGGACAGGAATCCCAATCATAGTCTTGAAGAAATGTGCCCCTGAACTCTCCTCTGTCCTTTCTAAGCTCTCTACAACTCTGCCTATCCTCTTCCTGCTTTCCTGCCTGTTGAAAGTCTCTTCACTGTGGTTTCAATATTTAGAAGTACACTGGTGAACCCTCGGATCCCGCATATTACCGCCCTATCAGCCTTCTTATGCTTCCGATCTTTGGCAAAGTGTTCGAAGACATTATCAACGCCGAGGTCGTTCAACATCTCACAGCCCACAGGCTACTCTCCGGACAAGCAATATGGCTTCCGCTTCTAGGAATCTACTACTGATATGCTAACGACCATCACCAAGTATATATACCGGGCTCTCGACAAGAATGGTGAAGCCCGAACCGTCGGCTTAGACATGTCTAAACGTTCGACAGAGTATGGCATGCCGGCCTTCTACGGAAAATGTGAAGCTACAGCATAACTGGACTTTTATTGGACCTAATCTAGTCATTCCTCTCTAACCGCACTCTGAAGGTGGAATTGAACGGACATGCTTCTCAGAACTATCCTACAACGCGGGTATCCCCAAAGTTCGCTCTTTCGATACCATCAATGATCTCCCCGATGACATAACATCCCAAGTAGGTATGTACGCCGATGACACCATAGTTTACTCTCGCCTCGATCAAAAATCTGGTGTTGGTGACAAGGCAGAACCTCGCTGCCGAGCTTGAAAAGGACCTCCAATCCGTGGTGGATTGGAGTAGGGAAATGGCTCGTAAAATTCAATTATTCCAAAACGAAGCTACTGTCAATTAACCACCACAAGACAACCGCACCCCCTATTAGCAGGGAACAGGCTTGCTCCCAGAGTAAAACACTACGCCTCCTGTTTGGCCAGACACTCTCAGCGGAACTCAAGTGGAATGACTACGTCCGAATCCGTTGCTAAATCCGCTGCTATGAAGGGAGAATCGGCTCTCTGTGCAGGGCGGAAATTCCTTCCGTTTGAATCTATCCTGCACATATATAAATCTACCGTCCGCCCGTGTATTGAATACTGCTGCCACATCTGGTCGGGTGCCCCTGCTATTCTCCTCGGGCTTCTTGACAAAATACAGCGGAGAATCTGTAATGTGATCGATACCGACTTAGCTGACCGCCTGCAGTCACTCTCTCACCGGCGTAACGTGGCTTCCCTGTACCTCTTCTATAAGTACTTTCACAGCTTCTGCTCGGATGAACTTGACACTGGTGCCCCCTATGTGTGAATTTGCACGAGATACTAGATTGGCAACTGGTCCACCTCTTTTCGGTGAAACCGATGAAATGTTTCCTGGTGCTACTCCAACAGCTTCTTTTCTCGCACTTCCCGCCTGTGGAATTCCCTTCCCATGATTGCTGACGGCTACAACCTCCAGGAGTTTAAATGTAAGGTCAATGAACACCTCCTAGCACAATAACTCGCACCCATTCCCTCCAACGCTCTCCCTACGTACCTCCTAACTCGTCCCATCACCATCCCTCTGACGTTTTCCTATACCCAATCGCTCTATGTAATCCCCTGCGCTATAGTGGCGGTGGACTGCCTTGCTTGCGGTGATATGATTAAAAAGAAAATGCACTTTGCAATCATCGTCGTAAGTTTTAACGAGAGTAACTATAGGAAGAAATTACGGAGATGATGATTTCAAAATGAAATTAACCTGTATACTGTGTTTTAAAGTTTACCTTCAAATGTGGATATTGTAGCGGATAAAAATCAATTAAAAATCAACCTTCGCACTTTTAGAAAAATTCACAATGACGTGTGAAATCCTGTTTTTCTAAACAGAAAAAGGATTGACCATGTACTTAACGAAAAAGTCGAAACCAAATTTCGCAAGTAGGTGTTAAACTAATTTTGGATGAATGGGAGCAACTTGCAAGAACAAAAAGAGCTTCGCGTGTAAGTGCGAAAATATCTAGATTACAATAAAGGACTTCATCAACGTCAGTCAGTCACAGATGGGAGCCGAGAGACGAAGAACTGAAATGTAACTCAGCTTCAAGCGACTCGGACAGTGTCCTCTTTTTCTTTCTCCTTATCTCTTTCAACAATTACTACTACGAACATTTTGTATGAACTACCCTTAACCTCTTAATAATGTTTCTAATAGCACTTTAACTCCTACAACTTATGTTAGTCTTTTCCCCTTAATAAATTTCTATTTTAAAATACAAAATGTATATTTTTATTCTTACACTATTCCACATATTCCAACCGACAACCAACTTCTGATAATAATTCTGATGAAAACCTTCTGATGATAAATCTGCATAAAACTTGTAAGCTGTGGGGAGTTCGGTTAGAGTCAGACGATAGGCCGAATCAAAAGAAACATCAACCACCTCCCTACGCTTCAATATTATTTGATTAGAATAGCTTCAATCAGAATAAAAGAATACTATGAGAAACTGAAAAATAAGGATTTACATTGTTTTTCTTTAAATACATAGTAAAATTTTTAGAAACATGGTGGTTTCTTCTACAAAAAGGAGCACAGGTTTGAACCCTTTGTATGAGGCATTGTCATACAACTGACCATAGTGATTTGATAGTAGAATTTTTACCATATTCAAAAACACCAAATGTACATTCTAGATTCTTTGATTCATGGGGTGAAGTTAGTGAAACATTCCACAGCTACGGTTGCTTTTCTAAGCACCGCTTAGATGTAGACCAAGGCCGAGTGTATGGGGTATCAAGTGAGGATCAAACTCACTACTCAGTTGTAATAGGTTCTAGCGAGACAAGCTTGCTAACTATGACACCACGCTGAGATGATCCATTATAGAATGATAAATGTCAACTCATCAGTAATCCGCATGGATTAAATAATATTTTGTTTCGGTTCTAGTTCAGTTTCGTGTGTAATTTAGATACATTCACTAAATCGTTGAAAAAATAGTATGAAGAAAAAGTCCCCAAACTTAATAAAAACGAACTTTTTCCGACAAAATCTTTATTTTATTATGAAGACAAAAGATCTTCAAATTTTTTAAATCCTTTCAAAACTTTCGAAATTTTGGTAAAAAATCTTGTTTGATTTTAGTTCGCTTGTAACCAAATCGTTACGAGAGCTTACAATGGACAATAAATAACTCATTTTTTTTCCGGTAGAAAAACACATTAAATTTGAAATTCTTGCAAAAATCAAATGATTGTCCTTTATTCACAAATGAATGAAATTATTTTTAAATGATTATTTTTTAAAAAATCTTGATAAAAATATTTTCATCTGTTACCCACCTCCACGTAAATTCATGAAATTTTAAGAAATTCAATTTTATTGGAAAAATTGGTTAAACTCAGAGCTCATTGCAAAATGTGAATCATCTATTACTTAATTTTGCCTTTAATTCTGAAAATCTGCTGTCAATAGTAAAATAAAAAATGCAATGTGACATTTAATTTCATAAGCTTTTAATTGCTTTAATAAATAATATATATTAAGAACATTATAGTCTAAATAAAAAAAATTCGATTAACAATGAAATTTTAAAAGTATTACTTTCATTTTTTTAGTTATAATAATTTATAACGTTTTAAAAATATTTTTAAAATACTTTAAAATATTTCAAATATTTATTAAGTTAGGATATTAAGTTATAAAGTGAAGATTATAATATTCGAAGAAATTAAAAACTTCTATACAAATCATCGTGCCTTCGTGTTTTTACAATAATTTTTATTATTTTTTTGTGTATACGAAGTTTTTTGTTTGTTTTTTGTATGGTAATTTCTATGCGTACATTAAAAGGGCATGTGTTTCACGGATTCTTCCCCTTCCGCTTTTTTAACAATTATGTCACTTGCGATCGCCATACACTTATCTCGCATTTGTCGAGCTGTCATCACATTCAAAAATTGGGGGATAGGTCAGAAGTTTAACTCTGTGTTTAAGAAATAGTTTTATTCTAAATTTCATGAAATATATAAGATTTATATGCAAATCGAATTAATTTAACATTAGATTTGCTAATTTTCCAAAATAATGTTACAAATGTATATTTTATTTTTGCAAGATTTTTTAAAACCGAAAATTAACTTTTGTTTACAAATGTGTCGATCTCTTAAAGTATCAGAAAAAAGTGAAAAATTAAAAAAAAAATTTCAAAATTTTGAGTTTCAATCGGCCATTTCATTTGAAACCTATCGAAATTATTTTGCTTGCAAAAAACAGTAAAATTTTCTTTAACGCTTTAATTAAATCTAAAATACAAATTTCAAAAAAACTTTTTTTTATTTTTTAAAAATTCATTTAAAAATTACTTATCGAAAATAGTGGAGTATAGATAAATAGAAAGATACATATTTTCTCCTTTTGTAAAAATGCATTGTTTTTATTTTTATTTTTCACTCACCAACAAACCATATTCGGTTTCTTTATTTGGACCGTTTCATTGTTGGTTACAGCAAAGTGGTTGGGTCAAAATTGTACATATTCCAGTTCCGCTGACAGTCATGCGACCGAATATTGCAGTTGAATTACTGAAAAGAGGAAACAAAATACTTTTTCTTTTTTTTTATCTTTCTCATTTACTGAATCTGATAAGTACGTATCTCATGTTTAACATATAAATTACAGAAAAACTAAATTACGAAAAAAATTTGTCAAAAATGTGGTTTCGTGGAAATAGGATTAACCAAGTTATCGACTGTGGGAAAAATCACAATTCTTATATTCACACAAGGATGTTGAAAAATATATTGGTAGAGGACACTGAGAGGCATTGTATAAGTTCTAACAAAAGAAAATCGATTTTGTCTATGTTGATTATCTTTGTCAAATGCTATTTTTCCCATTTCATATAACTTTATCAATTACTTACGCTGGTATCACTTCAATGTTTTCAGAGCTGAGCAGTAGTCAACCAGTGTTCACATCAGTCACATTTCTAATGCAATATACATTAAATATGGCTTTTCCATGAGCGTCTAATCAATGCTATTGTCCACTTATATCAGTGACTGTTTTGGTACAACTGTCTGCTGACAAAGTTCATAGGCTTACCAAGTTATAATTGTAAGTAGACACACCAGATAGTCGACTAAAACATTCAAGTTTACCAACTGGTGTGTTTACTTACATTTATATACTGATAAGCCAATGAACTTTCAGCTTCCAACACTCAGGTGTAATATTTCTATCATGCCAAATTATTACATAATCACATTTGTTTCAATCTGAAAATCTTTTTATTTACTTATTCTTGAATATGCATATTTTTATCTGGTGGTGTGCTATGATATTTATGATAAAACTTTTATTTGTTTGTAATCTTTAATCACTATATCTTATAAATTAGCTTTCGCTTCTCTCTCTCTCTCTCTCTCTCTCTCTCTCTCTCTCTCTCTCTTAATATATATATATATATATATATATATATATATATTATAAATTATACTTTAGAACATGTAAAAACAACAATCTACAACAAAACTATACATTTTGTTTCGACATTGAAGAATAATGTCTCATCATGTAGTTAATAATGATAGCTGAGAAACGTTATATTTTTTTAAAATTAAGAACTCACTTCCTTTTATTTTTGAAAACTTTTCCTACGAGATAAGGATATTAAAGAGGAGACAAAGAAAAGGGTAGAAAAGATGATAAAGCAAAAAGTAAAAAAAAGGGAAAAGAAAGAGGAAGAGAAAGACATAGAAGAAATAAAAGTAAAAAGAGAAAGAGCTTATAGAAAAGAGTCAATGGAAACGGCTAAGGGAGAGAAACCCCAATTTAGGCAGGAACTAAAATATATACAAGCAGATATCGGACACGTTACTTTCCTGGGCTTAAAGGTAAGAAGTGAAAAATGCACAGAGGAAGAAAGTGTTGGGGAGACAACAGAAGAAATAGAAAAGTGAAACTTTAGCCGGAAATGAATTGCAGATAGATATAGACGCTCGTTATATTTTATAAAACTAATTCCTTTGGCATTTATTTTAATGATGAAATCACATACACAAACATAGGAATTATTCACAAAGCGCAAATCTGAGGACATTTAAAATCACAACACGAGAATATAAATTCATTAGCGCTAATATAATAAATTGGAGAAGTAAATAAAAAATTTTATAAAAATAAATAAGAATTACACTTAAAAATCAAAATTTGAAAATTAAATTTAAATTTAAAAATTTAAAATTAAAAATTAAAATTTAAGTATTAAATAAATCACAATTTGTAATAAAGATAAAAATAACGATAAAATAACATGAGAAGAAAGATCATATGGTTAAATTAAATTATCAAGATAGTGATTAATACTGTAAAAAGTTTACAATTGCTGGAGTTCCAAACCTTAGATTTTTGTAATTCTAGCAGGATGGTAAGGTTAATATGTTTACATTTTACTGTAATTTCATGCGTCTGATTCAGTAATATGTCATCTCTTCATGTACTTAATAATTTCCATTTTTCTTGTAGACAAAGAAAAACATGGTTCATTTTGCGATCTTGATATTATAACTGTTTTTCCATTTAACTTTAGGTGTTTTATTTTGTTCTTTTAACTTCCAAAAAATATTTAAGTGATGTAATATTTTGTTTTTATCATATGAGTAAAAGATGAGAGATCATTGTAAAAACGCTTTTTAAAAAGTTCATTATATTACTAATATAAACTATATATTTTCTCCTCCTTTTTAATCTCCTATTACTTCGTACGAAAAGATTTCCAAAAATAAAACTGAGTTTTTTAAATTTTCTTTTAAAAAATAACGTTTGATAACATCATTATTAAATACCTGATGAAACATTGTTCTTTTAATGTCGAAACAAAATGTACAATTTTGTAGCTGATTGTAGTTTGTACATGTTCTAAAGTATAATTTAAAATAATTTTTACTGGTCTATTTTTATATTCAGTACTGTTTTAAATTAATGCTTTGAACTTTGCAAATATGTTCTTCGTTCTTTATTCATTTGGATATATATATATATATATATATATATATATATATATATATATATATATATAATACAAAACTCTAGAACTGAGCCACCACCTACCGTGGTTTCACACGAACGGTTCTTCTGAGTAAGAGGCTCTAGATTTTTTGTATTTTATTCTACTCTACTTTCGTACTTTCGTATCGAGCACTTTGCTGTTAAGGTTTCGTCTTGGGTTTTTTTTCTTTCAAACGAGCACTGGACGTATTGTTATTATTGCGCTGTTTGTTTCTGTTTTTTTTTTTTTGTTGTTGTTGTTTTCTCCCCCTTTATTTAGCCTTACGAGGTAGTCCTCGCCGGGTTAGAAGACGGTTTGTATTACTGTTAGCATTATTTTCGGATATTTAGTCTGTTATTATTAGTGTTGACTTACTGTGATTAAGGATTAAGTTCATTACTATATATATATATATATATATATATATATATATAGATATATAGTCATAAATAGTACAGTGATCAAATGTAGCGAAAAGCGGGACATTTGGGTATCACTCAAATTTTTGATACCTCAAATTTAAATTGAATCTTTTAAGTAAAGTTTTGAAGTTATAATTTTAGCTTTAATTGAAAGCCAAGATTAAATTTACTAATTACAGTAAGCAAGATATTCTGGTGTATTTCAAATTGAAATTATATTGATCGAAATCAAAACATTTTGGGTTAAATTTTTTTTTTAAATTTCAAATTTTCCGCCATTTTTTTCATCGATTGTAAACAGTAGCCAATTCTCAGTTTTTTAAAAAATCTTACAAAAATAAAATACATCCCTTTAAAACATTTTTTTTTTCAAATTACTGAATTTAAACTTACCTGAAGTTCCCTTGAAACAAGAATTACTTGCTTTCTGCCTGAAATCTTTTCAAAAGAACGTTTCTCAGTGCATTTAACCTTGTTATTACAGCTGTCATCACCTTATCAGAGGCGTTATTGATGATTTATAGTAACACAGTCAAAAGTATGGAAGACGAAAGGGTTTATATATGGATTTTGTTTTAATGTAAGGGTGGACAACCCTTGAATCACGTGACCTTTTAATGATAAATATCGCGTACGGCCACCCGTGCGGCCACCCCGTATACAAACAAAATACGGGTAATCAACATGCAAAAAATTAAAATGTTCTAATTATTTAACAAAAAAATGAGCACCCTTATTTAGAGTAAGCTTTTTAGATTTTTCGCTTAGTAAATATATTCGCCACCCATTAATTTAAAAAAAATCTGAGAGACCTATGAGGAAGAATTTTTTTTTAAATTTTGTAACCACAGAAATTACTTAATAAAAAATAATAAAAATGAAAGCAATTTTTTATAAAAATTCATTATTAATGGAATTTTTTATTCGAACTATGATATCATGTTTATAAAAGCAATAATAGTTTATAAACGTTGTCAAATTAAAAATGGCATAGTTTTATTGCATTTTTTGTTTTCTCAATTCGGAGCAGATTTTCTAAAAATGAGCAGGTTTTGAAGAAAAAAAGGCAGTTAATTAGCATTCTCCAATGACTCCTGAATTTTAGTAAAATTGTCTGTATATTGAGACCTAGTCGCATTTTTCGACATTTCTGAAAATTAATTGGTGGTGGGGGTAACATATGTAAAAAAATGTTTTTACCAATATTTTGCCAATATTTTCTAAAAACAATTATTTCGAAACTGATTTCAGTCAATTATGAATAAGTTCTGAAACTTTTATCAAATCCGACCATTATTTTATTTTGTTTAAACATTTCCAAATTAATGTGTCGTTCATAGTCAAAAAATGCTTTTGCGTAATATTACGTTTTGATGTAATACTTCATCAACAACCTGTTAGAAACAATTAAAGAAATTTGTAAAAATAATTAAAATACTTTTGATCTATCCTCTTCATGATAGCATAAACATTTTGCCGAGAAAACTTTGCTTTGTTTTGTTTGAGGCCTTTTTATTTAATATGCTGTTTTTTCAGCGATTTTGTTAGATATACCTACGCACATATATACATACACTAGCGTTGCTCGGGTGTAATGAAAGCTTTAAAACTAATTTATGGTCCTGGTGCTCAGACTCTTTGGACGTTGGCACGAAAAGGAAGCTAAAAAGAAATAGTTGTTTCCAGTTAAAGCGAAACTGTAGGTATCGATTTCCGATATCGAAGGAAAATGAGTCGTCTGAGATCTACTAATGCTTAAGTCTAAAATCTATAATTTTTACCAAGTTAGAGCAGATTCTGCAGCAAGAACCACGATAAAAGGGCTGAAATCCTGATCTTGATCAGACCCTGATTGGATATGGGGGTATCGAGTTCTAATATCGGGAGAAATTGGAAAAAATAAGTCGCCCATGACCAGACCAGAAATAGAAAAGAATATTTGTGTGAAATTTGGTGAGAATCGGATAAAAATTGTGGATTTGTATAAGAAGGACATACAGTCAAATAAATAGACACGCACAAACATCTTGGCTTTTTATATATATATATGCTAGATTTTTTGCACTATTGTAAGAACTGCAACCTTGAAACTACAGATATCGTTTCTTATGTCTTTGTCTATGAGTGTATCAAATTTGGTTAAAAATCGGACCACTCCTTCATGATCTTTTCGATTATTGATTTTTCGATATTTATCGAGAGGGTACCTCGACACAAAACTAGCTAAGAACACTCGCAGACGCTTATAGTACAACTGTGTAAAAATTTTCAAGAAAATCGGTTCAGCCGTTTCGGAGTTTATATGTAACGGACACACACACATACATACACACGCACACACACAGACAAAGTTCCATTTATAAATAAGTTTAAATAGTTTATATATATATATATATATATATATATATATATATATATATATATTAATCTTGTCGCCCCAAGCAAGGCATTTTGCTGCCGCTGTTGTGCAGGGAGGTTACATGAGAGGAATTTTATGTAAGTTAGTGTGACAGGAGATGGCTATTGACTTTACATTTAAATTCTTGGAGATTGTAACTGTCAGGAAAGCAAGTATGCGGAAGAGAATTCCATAGGCAGAGTTCGAGAAAAGAAGCTGCTGGAGTAGAATTTTGCGTTTAAATTTATTGGCTTCACAGTAAAGGTGGGACCTAGTTGCTAATCTTGTCGGCAAATTCGTATGAGGGGTACCAGTGAGCTAAGTTCATCGGAGCAGAAGCCGTGAAAGTATTTGTAGAAGCGATACAGGAAGACCACACTGCGACAAGCGACTGTATCCTGGCACAAGTCGGGATCGATAAACATTACAGATTCTCCGTTGGATTCGGTCGAGGATACCGAACCAGATATGGCAGCAATACTCAATGCACGGGCGGATAGTAGACTTCAGCCATATGTGCAGGATTGTTTGGGACGGAAAAAACTTCTGGCCCTCCACAGAGAACCAACTTTTTTAGCAGCAGGATTTAGCTATGGATTTTATATAGTTATTCCACTTGAGGTCTGGTGTGAGAGTTAACCCGAGGAGCGCAGTGTTTCGCTTTCAGAGAGACGCCTGATCCATGTTAATAGGCGGGAGGAACGATTGTCTGTGGTGGTTATTATTTAGCATCTTCGTTTTGAAAGCATTAAAATTTACGAGCCATTTCTTACCCCAGCCCACCGGAGGTCCTTTTCGGCTCGGCAGCGAGGTTTGCTTTTCAGCCTCGGTAGATTTTTTATCGAAACGAGAGTATACCGTAGTTTCGTCAGCATATATGCCCATTTTGGATCTTATTACGTCAGGAGGATGGTAATATAGATAAGGAAAGCTAGGACCGAGAATAGAGCCTCGAGAGACACCCACATTCATGTGATAGTATTGGGAGGCTTGCCCGTTCTTCAGCCTCATTGTACGGTTTGAAAGGAAGGACTGGATTGGGTCAAACAATGGTCCAGTTATACCGTAGCCCTGCAGCTTGCATAGAAAGCCGGCATGCCAGACTCTGTCAAATGCTTTGGAGATGTCAAGGGCCACAGTTCGAGCTTCGCTGTTTTTGTCTTAGCAGTAGACCTGGTGAAGCGGAAGCCATACTGTTTGTCAGAGAAGAGTCTATGGGCTGTGAGATGTTGTACCACCTCAGCGTTGATGGTAGTTTCGAACACTTTGCCAAAGATCGGTAGGAGGCTGATAGGGCGATAATTAGCGGGAGTCAGGTGTTCTCCAATATTTTTATATATAGGAACTACGGAGGAGGATTTCCAGCGGGCAGGAAAGCAGGAAGCAGAAAGGCAGAAGTTATAGATTTTAGAGAGAACAGAGAGGAGTTCACGGGGAGCACATTTCTTTAGGACAATGATGGGTATTTCGTCGCCACCGCTCGACTTATGGGTGTAAAGCTTAGAAATTATTTTGGAGACTACCGAGGGAGTAATTAGTATGTCAGTCAGTTGGGCCTCGGTTCGGAGAGGAAGTCAGGTACAAATGCTCCAGATGAGTCCAGTGCATATTGATTGTTTAATTGTAGTTTTTGATCATAATAAAATTAGACCAATGCACATTTCTATTAAAAAATATTCAATAAAATTATATTGTAGAACTTTTGAATATTTTCCATTTGTAAACGAGTTGGAATAAAATTCAAACTCCAGTAATAATAACAAACTCCAGTAACAACCTAACTAACCTCCTCACCCAGATTTTTTTTCCTCTCATGATACTTTCTGTCTGGACGAAATCTAACCCTTTCATTGTTGTGCTGAATTGGGTCTGATGAGTGGTCTGTAAGAACTCCGTGAAATAAGCTATAACCAATTAAATTTGAAAAAATGCAATTTTCTAGTCGGGCAATAATGTGGCGGCTGGTTAATGGATATAGGAATAGTCATAGTCGACCTACTAAATTTCATTTCATACACTAATATGCGAGAGAAAGGTGATTTGGTAGGCTGGAGGTAGCATTTCATTGAGGCAAAAGGCCGTGTCTGAGTATTTAAAAAAACGGATTATATATTTCCATGCATATAGCATGAATGTCAACTAGTTGGTTTATTAACCGAGTACTCATAAATCCGTCGATTTCAAATACTTTCTTCGAAAACCAGATACCTAGAGAAACAGAAAATAAAAAAAAATAACGAAAAAGTAGTGGAAGCAATGCTGAACAGACGAAGAAATACGTTTTGGGATAATGTCAACTTTAAGTGAGAGTCCTCTTCGTTTAAACTGAGAGGAAGACCCTTCAACATATCTATTATAGCAGTTTATGCACCAACAACACTAAGCACTGAGAAGAAATAGAATAATTCTACTCCATACTGGACAATGCCAAGGCCCAGTGCAAAAGCCAAGAAATTAGAATCATAATGGGTAACTTGAATGCCAAGGTAGGTAAAGAGAGGGAAGGAGAGACAACCGGCAACTTTGGATTAAAAATTCGCAACGAACGAGGAGAAAAATGGTTCCAATGCTGAACAGCAAATGACCAGGTAACAACTAACATCTGGTTTCAAGAAAACCAACGTCGTCTATGGACATGGAGAAGTCAGAAAGCAACACGAAAAATCAAATAAATTACATAACCATGAACGGGATATTCAGAAATGCAGTGGTTCATTGCAAAACCTATCGGTGCGATTGTGGAAGCGACCACGTACCAGTCATCTGCAAACTAAGCGTG
>JBBBDQ010012186.1:0-29482 GCA_037127315.1 Ascarosepion bandense
TGGTCACTGGAGGTTTCAATCGGTCCTTACTGGACAGGCGGGACTTTCGTGGCCAGCTGACTAGAGTAGTTCAGCGGGCGTTAATTGGGCGAGTCATTGGGAGTAAGTGGTGGGCTAGCCTTAAGGATAGCTTTGAGTCTTTCCTTTTCGGCCGTGGCGGCTCGAGCCTAGATAAGGCTGCGAAGGCAAAGACACTTAGAGCTAATTTCGCCCGGGCGGAGGCTGGTGGGGATCCCCTAGAGATAACTAGCCTTAGCCAGGGAGGCCTGCAGCGCCGATAACGAGCGCTACATGGGTCAGGTAATTGGGGCTGATTAAGCAAGATGTCTTCCGAAGCTGTGAACATGGGCGCGGAACGCAAAGGAAGAAATTCGCCGTGCCGGCGACCGGTACATTCGAGAGGTGCGCGACCCGGGCTATCTCCTAAGGTCCACTGACGACATGTGCGAGGCTTTCCGGCAGCATTTCGAACACCGCTTCACCGGGGAACCTGGTCTCCGCGACGAGGAGTTTCGCGACTACGGCGACTTTCCCCGGCTTTTGCCGGCTGAAGCGGCTAGCTGTGAAGGGGAGATTACGGAGGACGGAAATCTACGTGGCCTTGAAGAAGGTCGGCAGAGGCAAGTCGCCAGGTTTGGATGGTTTGCCCTATGAATTGTACTTGAGGATGTCGCACCTTTTTGTCCCGATCTTGGCTGTCGTGTTCAACCACTGGTTTCGGCGGGGTCCATCCCCGGTCGGATCACCAGGAGCGTGATCCGCTGTTGAAAAGAACGAGAAGGTTAGGAGGAATTCAGGGCGATTACAGACATAACTCTTCAAGCACAGAGTTAAAGATTCTGGCCAAGATCCATGACGAATCGCTTGCAGCTAGTTGCCGAGTCTCTGTTGGAACCGGATCAGACTTGTTCTGTGAAGGAGAACAATTCGAGCAACCTGCCCTTGATTCGCACGATCGTAGAGGGTGTGAAGACGACGATGAGGCCGCGCTGATCAATTTGGATCAGTCCAAGGCGTTTAGTGGGATTGACCATGGCTACCTGGCTGCTGTCCTGCAGGCCGCCGGATTCAACCCCAGCGACTTCAGCCGCTGGATTAGCCTCCTGTATCGCTCCCCCAGGCCCGTGGTGCAGGTGAACAGGAAGCTGTCGGGCGCTTTCGCGCTGTCTAGGTCGGTCCGACAGGGTTGTCCACTGTCGTCTCTCCTTTACGTCCTGGCGTTGGAGCCATTGCTTCGCCGGCTAAGGGACGAGACGCACAGTCGGTCCTACGTGGAATCGCCGTCCCTGGTGGAGCTCGAGCCAGGGTTTCCGCGTACGCCGATGACATAACGACCTTTGTGTCTCCCGCGAGGGACATAGAGGCGGTACAACAGGCGCTTGTACGGTACGAGAAGGTGACGAGGCTGGTCTTGCAGCAAGTCGTCGGCTTGCGGTTAGGTGCCTGGAAGGGTGTTTCCCTCCCGGGGCCCTTCGGCTGGACGGACGGGCCGGTCAAGCTCCTCAGGTTTGGTTCGGTCCGGACTTACAGCTGGAGAAAAACTGGTCAGAAGTACTGGCCAAGGTCGGCGCGTCGGTCAAGATTTGGCGTCGGCGGATCTCTCCGTGAAGAGGGCTTGGCGAGTGTGTGCGCCATACCTCTTTCCCGCGATCCTTTACCGACTGTCAGTACTTCCTTTGCGATGATCATGAGAAGGCGCTCGAGCGTTTGCTATTCTCCTGCCTGTGGAGAGGACGCAAACACATGGTCAGCAAGGGAGCCTGCTACCTCCGTCCGTGTCAAGGGGGTCACAGAATGCCACACTTGAGGAGCCACGTGCTCGCTTCGAGGTTGGCATTTCTCAGGCGCGCGTTGGAGGAAGATCGGTTGCTTGCGGGGGTAGTGAGGGACATGTTCCCTTGCCTTACCATCACCCCCCCAGTAACTGACGACCGTCAGGCCTTGGGTGCGACCGAAATTCCTGCTCGAATGTCTGGCGGCCTTACAGGCCATTCCACGGTCCAGTGACCTTTCACAGCCTAGGAAAATCTTCTATCGGGGATTGGTGGAGGGTGCCGTGAAGGATAAGCTGTGCAGTAAGCTCGACATCATCGGAGTGATACCGCTCTCGGTGGTCGCTAAGGCGCCGGGTGCGGATTGGCTCAGCAACTCTGAGTTCTCTCTCACTGGCGATTGGCTCGGAATGGCTTGTCGCTCAATGACAGGCGTTTCGCAATGGGCCTGGCGGATTTGCCAGATTGTGAACGTTGCAACCTTGGAATCAAGGAGACGTCTGCATGCGCCTTCTTTATTATTTCGCGCGTTCGCCCGTTGTGGGAGCATGTCGGCGAGTTGACTGCTCGTATCGCGCCGCGAGAGCTCGTGCTCATTGATCGCGCATACGCTGTGGACAATGTGTCGCCCCCGTACTCTGGAGTGAAACGGATGGTGTTCCCCGCATCGCTACTGGCCACGGCTAGAATGGTGATTTGGATGACGCGTCTGGAGGAATGTTGCGGGAGGCCGTCTTTCGGATCAGGATCTAATCCGATATTTTGAGCACCAGCTCGATAAGGGTAGAACTGAACGGAAACAGCTTCTGCACCCGACAGTCTTCGGTGAAAGGTGGATAAATGCAGCGAGCCTGGTTCGCGTGACCGGGGCTAGCCTTGATTTTCTCTTCTAGATCTGCTAGGCGCATCGGGGTGGATTCCGTTGGAACCCCTCCCGTGGTTTGATAAGATGTTCTTTTGTGTACCTAGTTAATGTGAGTGAATGTGTTATCCCTAGCCTGTTCCCAGCTCCATTGCTTTTGTTATGATCCAGTTCGAGATTCCCACTGACCATTGTTATTTTGTCCCGTTTTATTCTCGGCTGGGTCAGCCTTATATATTCTCCAGTCCAATTTATTTTGTACCCAGCTTCTCCATTCCCCTTAGAAAGAGAGCGGCTTGATTTTGTCTCTACAGGCAGAATGCAGTGGCCTCTTTTGGTAGAATGTGTTTAGGTCTTATTAACATGATGTATATGCATTTATTTGAATTGTTTTATGTTTTGGGAACTTTTTGTTTTTCTTCGCCCCTGCCCATCATGACATTGAACTGTGTAAAAAATTTTAAAGTTATTTTTGCAAACTATTGTAAATATTCACGAATTTTTATACACATTTGGGGCGTTTTGTAGGTCCTCGGTATGTTATTTTTGCGACATTTTTGGTGCATGATAGTAAGAGCTGGTGATGGACAAATTCTTATGGTGAATGAGAACCATTGTAACGCATGTATGGGTCGTGATTCTGATTAGCTAGGTATAGGATAAATTACTGAAGACCAACCCGAGTTTTCTTCCCCCTCCCAATTTTCGGCCTTGAGCCACAATTTGTATTTTTTTACAAATAAATAAAACCAGCCACTTCCCACCCGGGATTTTGTGTTGTATTGTGTTGTTCTGTAATAAGAAGCTCAAAGCGTAGCATTTGTTCCGCAGTGATATTTGCCATTGCTTTGTGTCTTGGGCAACTGTTTTTCCAGCCCGAGTTTATTGCTCGGGCCAGCGTAAAAGTAGTGTTCTTCCGGAACGCGAAACACCGGAAGCAGTTGTCCGGTGTAAGGCCACGTAGGAGGCATGGCCTCCGAAGGGCCGGATAACAACACTCCTCTCACCATGGCGTCGGTGGGAGGCACGGAGGGGGACTGGCGCTTACCGCCAGCACGCCAACACCCCCCGCACCAGAAGCACCCGAAGCACCCGGATTACCTGGACTACCAAGACTACCAGCACATGCGACGGCACCAGTATCTCCAGTTCCTCCACGTCGGCGGAAGTTGTGCAGCAGAAACCAGCGGCAGCGGTACCCTGGCTATGGCATGGAAGGCACCATCCAGAAAGTACTCAAGGGCGCTGCGTACTACGAATCCCTCAAGGACAAGTACGCTGAGTACGTGAAGGAGCGGAAATCCTCGATACCAGAGACGCTGAGCGAGATCGAGCCCAGGATCCTCTCACCACGACCAAGGACCTGAAAAGCCACAAACTCATCGGAGTCAGCAGGGACGCCATAGAGGAGGCCATCAATACCCTCAAAATCAACGGCAAGATGGTGGCTAGGCGCAGCTACGCCACGTGGGACGTCCTGCTCAGCACCGCCGACGAGGCCAGAAAACTGGCCGGCACCACCATGCAGACCAAGACCCTGCTACTGGAAACCGAGTACATGGGCACGCGCAGAACCAAGATCACCCTGCACGGAGTGCTCATGGACATCTCACCAGACCATGTCGGGGTTTCTTCCTCCAGTACGGCAGGGTCGAGAGTAAAGGCGCTCACCTCGAAGCAGGGCTTCCTGACTGGCGACTTCATCCTGCGGGCGACGGTCGCTCGCGAAAAGTTGGCCAAAATCCCCAACATCATCAACTGCAGGGGGAGAAGAATCTACGTCGTCGTGGAGGGCAGGAAGCCCTTCTGCTGGGTCTGCGGAGACTCCAACCACGTGGCCAGGGAGTGCCCCACCAAGAATCCGGCACCCAAGACCCAACCTCCGCAGACGACTGCCGCCGCCGCCGCCACTACAGCAGAAAAGCCGGAAAAACCGGCACAACCAAAAAACGGCCCGGCGGAGCAAAAGGAGGGAGAATGGAAGACGGTTGGCAAGGAGAACCAAACCCGAAACCAGCAATCGGCGGAAAAACAACCCGCCAAAGCAGCAGCAGTGCCAGCGTCCTCCTGCGCCCTCTCCCAAGCCAAAGGAGACGGCAGCTCCTCCCAGGAAGAAGGCGACGACACCCTCGCCAACCAAGCAGGACGCCCTGCAGGCGAAACCAAAAAACCCCCGACAGAGCCGGATGGAGGGAGTCGGCTCAGCGGCACAACCAAGAGCCTCTTCCCTAAAAAGAAACAGAGAGGAGGAAGAACAGCAGCAGCAACACAGCATCAAGATGCAGCGGAGAACAGAAGCAGCGACAGGAAGACGCGGCTGGCCATTCTCGCTACCCGGGTCTCGGAGAGGCCAAAGACACTTATGCCAAAAAGGCAAGCAGCCTCCCGTCTTCCCCCCTCAAAAATCAGCCGACACATCTCTCCTTTTCCCAGTCCCCGGTCTTCAAGCTGACCCCACTTACACCAAGGAAAACTCTCTCCCCCACTCCCACCCTTCTCCCTACAACGTCCCAGAAGAAAAAAGAACTCTCCCCCGAGGGGCGAAGCTAATGAAAATAGACTCCAAAGGACGTTGCTAGGGGAGTGGAGTGCACAAAGGCGTGCACTTTTGAAGCCGCTCCTTAAGCTCAAAGAGGTCAACGGCAAGTCGTCCGAAGACCCGTTCACTTCCCCGACGCCCCGGGGGTAATTACCCTCATCGGGACTACAGGGGGCAACCTAAAAGTGTGGGATCACGTGGAGGCTGCCGAAAAAACTTTATCCCAACATCGTCATGATGAGGAGTGGTACTCCTGAACTACGCAAAATGGCAAAAAATTGTGCAGGCCGACTCCCAGTTTTTGCTCCACCCCTCGTTATATAGGGTAGTAAAACCAACATACCCAACGGACATTGGCATTGTCCATGACGGACGGGTTACGTCCGATGAACCTGTTCCCTTGGACAGTCCGTCGGGGTCCTTTCCCCCAATGATTTTTTACCCGGTATGCGCTCGTGTTTAAGTGTTTTCTCTTTTCAGATCTACTAGATGTCTATCAAGATAGCCAGCTTGAATGCGAGGAGCTTGAGGGATCGAGGTGGGCAGCTCGCCTGCTTCGTGACCTCCTGTCCTTCGGCGTGGATCTCGCCGCGATCAAGACCCACTTTGTTTGCGAAGTCGACTCGTGTGTGCTGTCCAACGACTTTGTCGTCTACTCAGCATACGGAGCCGGCACTTCTCGGAGTTTCTTTGCTGGTCAAGCGTACCCTGGACGCGAGGATCGACCTTGTCCATGTCGGTGCCGAGGGCCGGCTCATCGTGGCCGATATTGCAGTGAAAAGCAAGACGTTCGGCCAGTTGCGGTTTACGCGCCCAACGTTCAGGGTGAGCGAGTCTCTTTCTTTCGGCTGTTGGAGCCCTTCATGGTGAATCCAACACGGCTAATCTTAGTTGGGGACTGGAATGCCATCCTAACCCCCAAATGGGATAGAGGGAGGGGCGCTAGCGGGGTGGGTAGTGATCGCAGCCTGGTCGATCTGATCGGCGAATTTGGTCTCGTCGATAGATACCGGGTCGATCATCCGGATGGGAGCATGTGGACGTGGACGCATAGTTGGCCTTCTACCCGGGTATCAGCGTACCTGGATAGGATGTTAGTGAGAGAAGCCGACATAGACTTCTTAGAATCCAGCGTTCCACTGGCTGAGCTACTCGGACCACAAACTCGTTTGTGCCCGGGTGGCGATTGTTAGGCCTAGAATGGCTGGTTACTGGAAGTTCAATCAGTCCTTACTGGACAGGCGGGACTTTCGTGACCAGCTGACTAGAGTAGTTCACCGGGCATTAATTGGGCGAGTCATTGGGAGTAGGTGGTAGACTAGCCTTAAGGATAGCATTAGGTCTTTCGCCACCCAATACAGCCAGCAGCTCAGCCTAGATAAGGCTGCGAAGGCAAAGACACTTAGAGCTAATTTCGCCCGGGCGGAGGCTGGTGGGGATCCCCTAGAGATAGCCTTAGCCAAGGAGGCCCTGCAGCGCCCGACTAACGAGCGCTACATGGGTCAGGTATTAGACATAAGTTAAGCAAGATGTCTTCCGAAGCTGTGAACATGGGCGCGGAACTGCGCAAGGAAGAAATTCGCCGTGCTGGCGACCGGTACATTCGAGAGGTGCGCGACCCGGAGGGACATCTCCTAAGGTCCACTGACGACATGTGCGAGGCTTTCCGGCAGCATTTCGAACACCGCTTTACCAAGGAACCTGGTCTCCGCGACGAGGAGTTTCGCAGCTATTTGGCTGACTTTCCCCGGCTTTTGCCGGCCTGAAGCAGCTGGCTGTGAAGGGGAGATTACGGAGGACGAAATCTACAATGACGCTTGAAGAAGGTCGGCAGAGGCAAGTCGCCAGGTTTGGATGGTTTGCCCTATGAATTGTACTTGAGGATGTCGCACCTTTTTGTCCCGATCTTGGCTGTCGTGTTCAACCACTGGTTTCGGCAGGGGTCCATCCCCGGTCGGATCACCAGGGGCGTGATCACGCTGTTGAAAAAGGGCAAGAAAGGTTGGGAGGAATTAGACGATTACAGGCCCATAACTCTGCTAAACACAGAGTTAAAGATTCTAGCCAAGATCCTGACGAATCGCTTGCAGCTAGTTGCCAGTCTCTGTTGGAACCGGATCAGACTTGTTCTGTGAAGGAGAGCAATTCAGAGCAACCTGCACTTGATTCGCACGATCGTGAAATTGTAGAAGACGACGATGAGGCCGCGCTGATCAATTTGGATCAGTCCAAGGCATTTGATAGGATTGACCATGGCTACCTGGCTGCTGTCCTGCAGGCCGCCGGATTCAAACCCCGACTTCAGCCGCTGGATTAGCCTCCTGTATCGCTCCCCCAGGCTGTGGTGCAGGTGAACGGGAAGCTGTCGGGCGCTTTCGCGCTGTCTAAGGTCGGTCCGACGGGGTTGTCCACTGTCGTCTCTCCTTCGTCCTGGCGTTGGAGCCGCTACTTCGCCGGCTAAGGGACGAGATGCTGGGCAGTCGGTCTGATGAATCGCCGTCCCTGGTGGAGCTGGAGCCAGGGTTTCCGCGTACGCCGATGACGTAACGACCTTTGTGTCCTCCCGCAGGGATAATAGAGCGGTACAACAGGCGCTTGTACGGTACGAGAAGGTGACAGGGGCCAGAATTAACTGCGACAAGTCATCCGGCTTGCGTTTAGGTGCCTGGAAGGGTGTTTCCCTCGGGGCCTTCGGCTGGACGGACGGGCCGGTCAAGCTCCTCGGAGTTGGGTTCGGTCCGGACACACAGCTGGAGAAAAACTGGTCAAGTACTGGCAAAGGTCGGCGCGTCGGTCAAGATTTGGCGTCGACGGGGGTCTCTCCGTGAAGGGCTTGGCGGAGGTGTGTAACACATACCTCTTTCCCATGATCCTTTACCGACTGTCAGTACTTCCCCTTTAAATGATCATGAGAAGGCGCTCGAGCGTTTGCTATTCTCCTGCCTGTGGAAGGACGCAAACACATGGTCAACAAAGGAGCCTGTTATCACGTCCGTGTCAAGGGGTCTGGGAATGCCACCTTGAGGAGCCACGTGCTCGCTTCGAGGTTGGCATTTCTCAGGCGCGCGCGTTGGAGGAAGATCGGTTGCTTGCGGGGGGTAGTGAGGGACATGTTCCCTTGCCTTACCATCACCCCCCCGACCCTTTGGCTGACCGTCAGGCCTTGGGTGCGACCGAAATTCCTGCTCGAATGTCTGGCGGCCTTACAGGCCATTCCACGGTCAGTGACCTTTCACAGCCTAGGAAAATCTTCTATCGGGGATTAGTGGAGGGTGCCGTGAAGGATAAGCTGTGCAGTAAGCTCGGCATGTCGAGTGGAGTACCGCTCTCATTGGTCTTGGGCGCCGGGTGCGGATTGGCTCAGCAACTCTGAGTTCTCTCTCACCTGGCGATTGGCTCGGAATGGCTTGTCGCTCCAATGACAGGCGTTTCGCAATGGGCCTGGCGGATTTGCCAGATTGTGAACGTTGCAACCTTGGAATCAAGGAGACGTCTGCGCACGCCTTCTTCCATTGTTCGCGTTCGCCCGTTGTGGGAGCATGTCGGCGAGTTGACTGCTCGTATCGCGCCGCGAGAAGCTCGTGCTCATTGATCGCGCATACGCTGTGGACAATGTGTCGCCCCCGTACTCCTGGAGTGAAACGGATGGTGTTTCTGTCGCTACTGGCCACGGCTAGAATGGTGATTTGGATGACGCGTCTGGAGGAAGTCTTGCGGGGAGGCCGTCTTTCGGATCAGGATCTAATCCGATATTTTGAGCACCAGCTCAAAATGAAGATTAGAACTGAACGGAAACGACTGCACCCGACAGTCTTCGGTGAAAGGTGGATAAATGCAGCGAGCCTGGTTCGCGTGACCGGGGCTAGCCTTGATTTTCTCTTCTAGATCTACTAGAGCTTTATCCGGGGTGGATTCCGTTGGAACCCCTCCCGTGGTTTAGGTAAGATGTTCTTTTGTGTACCTAGTTAATGTGAGTGAATGTATTTGTCCTAGCCTGTTCCCGGCTCCATTGCTTTTGTTACTGATCAGTTCGGGGATTCCACTGACCATTGTTATTTTGTCCCGTTTTATTCTCGGCTGGGTCAGCCTTATATATTCTCCAGTCCAATTTATTTTGTACCCAGCTTCTCCATTCCCCTTAGAAAGAGAGCGGCTTGATTTTGTCTCTACAGGCAGAATACAGTGGCCTCTTTAATTACGAGGGTGTGTTTGGGTCTTATTAACATGATGTATATGCATTTATTTGAATTGTTTTATGTTTTGGGAACTTTTGTTTTCTTCCATACCCCTGCCCATCATGACATTTCCATTTCATGTAAAAAAAAAAAAAAAAAAAAAATTTTAAAGTTATTTTTGCAAACTATTGTAAATATTCACAAATTTTTATACACATTTTGGGGCGTTTTGTGGGTCCTCGGTGTATTATTTTTGCGACATTTTTAGTGCATGATAAGTAAGAGTGGTGATGGACAAATTCTTATGGTGAATGAGAACCATTGTAACGCATGTATGGGTCGTGTTTCTGATTAGCTAGGTATAGGATAGAGTACTGAAGACCAACCCGAGTTTTTTCTTCCCCCTCCCAATTTTCGGCCTTGAGCCACAATTTATGTACTACAAATAAATAAAACCAGCCACTTCCCACCCGGGATTTTGTATTTATGTGTGTTGTTTTGTAATAAGAAGCTCAAAGCGTAGCATTTGTTCCGCAGTGATATTTGCCATTGCTTTGTGTCTTGGGCAACTGTTTTCCAGCCCGAGTTTATTGCTCGGAGCCAGCGTAAAAGTAGTGTTCTTCGGAACGCGAAACACCGGGAAGCAGTTGTCCGGTGTAAGGCCACGTAGGAGGCATGGCCTCCGATGCGGGCCGGATAACAACACTCCTCTCTCACCATGGCGTCGGTGGGAGGCACGGAGAGACTGGCGCTTACCGCCAACCACGCCAACACCCCCCGCACAAGAAGCACCAAGCACCCGGATTACCTGGACTACCAAGACTACCGGCACTACCGGCGGCACCAGTATCTCCAGTTTCCTCCACGTCGGCGGAAGTTGTGCAGCAGAAACCAGCAGCAGCGGTACCCACCAACATGGCATGGAAGGAGGGCACCATCCAGAAAGTACTAAAGGGCGCTGCGTACTACGAATCCCTCAAGGACAAGTACGCTGAGTACGTGAAGGGAGCGGAAATCCTCCCGATACCAGAGACGCTGAGCGAGATCGAGCCCAGGATCCTCTCCCTGCTGACCAAGGACCTGAAAAGCCACAAACTCATCGGAGTCAGCAGGGACGCCATAGAGGAGGCCATCAAAGCCCTCAAAATCAACGGCAAGATGGTGGCTAGGCGCAGCTACGCCACGTGGGACGTCCTGCTCAGCACCGCCGACGAGGCCAGAAAACTGGCCGGCACCACCATGCAGACCAAGACCCTGCTACTGGAAACCGAGTACATGGGCACGCGCAGAACCAAGATCACCCTGCACGGAGTGCCCATGGACATCTCACCAGACCATGTCGGGGTTTTCTTCACTCAGTACGGCAGGGTCGAGGAAGTAAAGGCGCTCACCTCGAAGCAGGGCTTCCTGACTGGCGACTTCATCCTGCAGGCGACGGTCGCTCGCGAAAAGTTGGCCAAAATCCCCAACATCATCAACTGCAGGGGGAGAAGAATCTACGTCGTCGTGGAGGGCAGGAAGCCCTTCTGCTGGGTCTGCGGAGACTCCAACCACGTGGCCAGGGAGTGCCCCACCAAGAATCCGGCACCCAAGACCCAACCTCCGCAGACGACTGCCGCCGCCGCCGCCACTACAGCAGAAAAGCCGGAAAAACCGGCACAACCAAAAAACGGCCCGGCGGAGCGGAGGAGGAGAATGGAAGACGGTTGGCAAGAGAGGAACCAAACCCAAGAGCCAACCGTCGGCGGAAAAGCAACCCGCCAAAGCAGCAGCAGTGCCAGCGTCCCC
This sequence comes from Ascarosepion bandense, assembly GCA_037127315.1. Taxonomy (NCBI): domain Eukaryota; kingdom Metazoa; phylum Mollusca; class Cephalopoda; order Sepiida; family Sepiidae; genus Ascarosepion; species Ascarosepion bandense. The sequence goes on from JBBBDQ010012186.1 coordinate 11,137, forward strand.
TCCTGCGCCCTCTCCCAAGCCAAAGGAGTCGGCAACTCCTCCCAGGAAGAAGGCGACGACACCCTCGCCAACCAAGCAGGACGCCCTGCAGGCGAAAACCAAAAAACCCCCGACGGAGGAGCGGATGGAGGTCGGCTCAGCGGCACAACCAAGAGCCTCTTCCCTAAAAAGAAACAGAGAGGAGGAAGAACAGCAGCAGCAACACAGCATCAAGATGCAGCGGAGGAGCAGAAGCAGCGACAGGAAAACGCATGCAGCCGTCTCGCTACCCGGGTCTCCGGAGAGACCAAAAGACACTTATGCCAAAAAGGCAAGCAGCCTCCCGTCTTCCCCCCTCAAAAAAATCAGCAAACATCTCTCCTTTTCCCAGTCCCCGGTCTTCAAGCTGACCCCACTTACACCAAGGAAAACTCTCTCCCCCCACTCCCACCCCTTCTCCTACAACGTCCCAGCCCAGAAAGAAAAAGACTCTCCCGAGTGGCGAAGCCCTAATGAAAATAGACTCAAAGGACGTTGCTAGGGAGTGGAGTGCACAAAGGCGTGCACTTTTGAAGCCACTCCTTAAGCTCAAAGAGGTCAACGGCAAGTCGTCCGAAGACCCGTTCAACTTCCCCGACGCCCCGGGGGTAATTACCCTCATCAGGACTACAGGGGGCAACCTAAAAAGTGTGGGATCACGTGGAGGCTGCCGAAAAACTTTATCCCAACATCGTCATGATGAGGAGTGGTACTCCTGAACTACGCAAAATGGCGAAAAATTGTGCAGGCCGACTCCCAGTTTTACTCCACCCCTCGTTATATAGGGTAGTAAAACTAACATACCCAACGGACGTTGGCGGCATTGTCCATGACGGACGGGTTACGTCCGATGTAGGAACTGGTTCCCTTGGACAGTCCGTCGGGGTCCTTTCCCCCAATGATTTTTACCCGGTATGCGCTCGTGTTTAAGTGTTTTCTCTTTTCAGATCTACTAGATGTCTATCAAGATAGCCAGCTTGAATGCGAGGGGCTTGAGGGATCGGGGTAAGGCGGCTCGCCTGCTTCGTGACCTCCTGTCCTTCGGCGTGGATGTGGCCGCGATCTAAGAGACCCACTTTGTTTGCGAAGTCGACTCGTGTGCTGTCCAACGACTTTGTCAGTTCATTCAGCATACGGGAGCCGGCATGCCAGAGGAGTTTTCTTGGCTGGTCAAGCGTACTCCTGACGCGAGGATCGACCTGTCCATGTCGGTGCCGAGGGCCGGCTCATCGTGGCCGATATTGCAGTGAAAAGCAAGACGTTCCGGCTGATTGCGGTTTAAGGCGCCCAACGTTCAAGGTGAGCGAGTTCTTCTTTCAGTTGCTGGAGCCCTTCATGGTGAATCCAACACGGCTAATCTTAGTTGGGGACTGGAATGCCATCCTAACCCCCAAATGGGATAGAGGGAGGCGCTAGCGGGTATGGTGATCAGCCTGGTCGATCTGATCGGCGAATTGGTCTCGTCGATAGATACCGGGTCGATCATCCGGATGGGAGCATGGGACGTGGACGCATAGTTGGCCTTCTACCCGGGTATCAGCGTACCTGGATAGGATGTTAGTGAGAGAAGCCGACATATCTCTAGGAATGTCCAACGTTCCACTGGCTAGGCTACTCGGACCAACCCGTTTGTGCCCGGGTGCGTTAGAATTTAGCCCAGAATGGCTGGTTACTGGAAGTTCAATCAGTCCTTACTGGACAGGCGGGATCTCGTGACCAGCTGACTAGAGTAGTTCAGCGGGCATTAATTGGGCGAGTCATTGGGAGTAAGTGGTGGGCTAGCCTTAAGGATAGCATTAGGTCTTTCGCCACCAATACAGCCAACGGCCTAACCTAATAAGGCTGCGAAGGCAAAGACACTTAGAGCTAATTTCGCCCGGGCGGAGGCTGGTGGGGATCCCCAGAGATAGCCTTAGCCAGGGAGGCCCTGCAGCGCCCGACTAACGAGCGCTACATGGGTCAGGTAATTAGGCTGTTAAGCAAGATGTCTTCCAGCTGTGAACATGGGCGCGGAACTGCGCAAGGAAGAAATTCTGCCGTGCCGGCGACCGGCAAGATCTGAGAGGTGCGCGACCCGGAGTGACATCTCCTAAGGTCCACTGACGATTACGTGCGAGGCTTCTCCGGCAGCATTTCGAACACCGCTTTACCAAGGAAACCCTGGTCTCCGCGACGAGGGAGTTTCGCAGCTACTTGGCTGATCTCCTTCTCCTCGGCCTGCTGGCCAGCGGCTAGCGAAGGGAGATTACGTGAGACGAAATCTACGTGGCCTTGAAGAAGTACGCGAGAGGCAAGCTGCCAGGTTTGCATATTTGCCCTATGAATTGTACTTTGAGGATGTCAGCGCTGTGGTCCCGATCTTGGCTGTCGTGTTCAACCACGGTTTCGTGGGGTCCATCCCCTGTCATGATCACCAGGGGCGGACGCGCCAGTTGAGAAAAGGGTGAGAAGGTTGGGAGGAATTAGACGATTACAGGTCTGCTAACCCTGTTGTGTTCACAGAGCGAAGATTTGGCCAAGATCCTGACGAATCACGGCAATAGTTGCCGAGTTTAAGGAACTGGATCAGACTTGTTCTGTGAAGGGAGAACAATTCAGAGCAACTCCAAAAATTTGATTCGTACCATCGTAGGAGGTGTAGAAGACGACGATGAGGCCGCGCTCGATCACCGACCAGTCCAAGGCATTTGATAGGATTGACCATGGCTACCTGGCTGCTGTCCTGCAGCCGCTTGATTCAAACCCGACTTCAGCCGCTGGATTAGCCTCCCACGTCTCCCAGCTGTGGTGCAGAACGGAATGGGCGCTTTCGCGTTGCTCAGGTCGGTCCGACAGGGTTGTCCACTGTCGTCTCTCCTTTTACGTCCTGGCGTTGGCCGCTACCGCCGGCCAAGGGACGAGACGCACAGTCCGGTCCTACGTGGAATCGCCGTCCCTGGTGGAGCTCGAGCCAGGGTTTCCGCGTACGCCGATATCAACGACCTTGTGTCCTCCCAGGACATAGAGGCGGTACAACAGGCGTTTGTACGGTACTATGTTGTTGTGGCCGGGAAATTCGAACCGCGACAAGTCATCCGCTTCTATGGTTAGGTAGCCTGGAAGGGTGTTTCCCTCCCGGGGGCCCTTCGGCTGGACGGACGGGCCGGCTGCTCCTGAGCCGGTTCGGTCCGGACTTACAGCTGGAGAAAAACTGGTCAGAAGTACTGGCAAGGTCGGCGCGCCGGTCAAGATTTGGCGTCGACGGGGTCTCTCCGTGAAGGGTCATTTAAGGGAGGTAACACATAATTCTTCCCGATCCACGATCGTCAGTAATTTCCCTTTGCGATACACTCACAGAAGGCGCTCGAGCGTCATATTCTCCTGCCTGTGGAGAGTACGCAACACATGGTCGTGCTTGCCTCCGTTACCTCCGTCCGTGTCAAGGGTCTGGGACGCCACACTTGAGGAGCTACGCCGCGCTCGAGCGGCATTTGTGCGCGCTGGAGGAAGATCGGCTGTTTATGTAAAGAGTATGTATGCCTTGCCTTACCATCACCCCGACCCTTTTCACGGTAGACCACCAAAAGCGACCGGAATTCCTGCCGAATGTCTGGCGTCTACAGGCCATTCCACGGTCCAGTGACCTTCACAGCCTTAGGAAAATCTTCATCGGGATTATGGGAGGTGCCGTAGAAGGATAAGCTCGTGCAGTAAGTTTCGGCGTATACCAGGAGTATACCGCTCACGGTCTTGGGCGCCGGGTGCGGATTGGGTCGTTAACTCGAGTCTTCCTCACCCGCATTGGCCTGGAATGCCTAGCCGCTCAGTCGACAGGCGTTTCGCAATGGGCCTGGCGGACGGCTTGTGACGTGAACGTTGCAACCTTGGAACTCAAGGATATCGTCCGCACGCCTTTCTTCCATTGTTCGCGCGTTCGCCCGTTGTGGCTACGTCGGCGAGTCGACGTCCGTTTGAATGCGCCGCGAGAGCTCGTGCTCGCTGACGCGCGCTGTGACAATGTGTCGCCCCCGTACTCTGGAGCAAAACGGATGGTGTTTCTGTCGCCGTCACGGCTAGAACGAGACGACGACGCGTCTGGAGGAAGTCTGGCGGAGGCCGTCTTTCGGATCAGGATCTAATCCGATATTTGGAGCACCAGCCTCTAGCAAGATTAGAATCGAACGGAAACGACTGCACCCGCATTGGCCTCGGTGAAAGGTGGATAAATGTAGCGAGCCTTGGTTGCGACCAAACTTTTTTCGGCCTTGATTTTTCTTCTAGATCTGCTAGGCGCATCGGGGCGGATTCGAACCCCTCCCGTGGTTTAGGTAAGATGTTCTTTGTGTACCTAGTTAATGTGAGTGAATGTATTTGTCCTAGCCTGTTCCCGGCTCCATTGCTTTGTTATGATCCAGTTCGAGATTCCCACTGACCATTGTTATTTTGTCCCGTTTTATTCTCGGCTTGGGTCAGCCTTATATATTCTCCGTCCAATTTATTTGAAATCTAGCTTCTCCATTCCCCTTAGAAAGAGAGCGGCTTGATTTTTGTCTCTACAGGCAGAATACAGTGGCCTCTTTAATTACGAGGGTGTGTTTGGTCTTATTAACATGATGTATATGCATTTATTTGAATTGTTTATGTTTTGGGAACTTTTGTTTTCTTCATATCTCCTTTGCCCATCATGACATTCCATTTCATGTAAAATATTTTAAAGCATATAACCATTGTAAATATTCCGTCAAATTTTTATATTACACATTTGGGGCGTTTTGTAGGTCCTTGGTATGTTATTTTTGCGACATTTTTGTGCATGATAAGTAAGAGTGGTGATGGACAAATTTATGGTGAATGAGAACCATTGTAACGCATGTATGGGTCGTGATTCTGATTAGCTAGGTATAGGATAGAGTACTGAAGACCATCCCGAGTTTTTCTTCCCCTCCCAATTTTCGGTCTTTGAGCCACAATTTGTATTTTTACAAATAAATAAAAACTGCCACTTCCACCAGATTTTGTAGCTGTGTTGTTCTGTAATACTTCTCAAAGCGTAGCATTTGTTCCGCAGTGATATTTGCCATTGCTTTGTGTCTTGGGCAACTGTTTTCCAGCCCGAGTTTGTTGCTCGGGCCAGCGTAAAAGTAGTGTTCTTCGAACGCGAAACACCGGGAAGCAGTTGTCCGGTGTAAGGGCCACGTAGGGAGGCATGGCCTCCGATGGGTCGGATAACAATACCTTCCTCACCATGGCGTCGGTGGGAGGCACGGAGGGGGACTGGCGCTTACCGCCAGCTACACTACACCCCCGCACCAGAAGCACCCGAAGCACCCGGATTACCTGGACTACCGAGACTACCGGCACTACCGGCAGTACCAGTATCTCCAGCCCCCCCACGTCGGCGGAAGTTGTGCAGCAGAAACCAGCAGCAGCAGGGCTCCACCAACATGGCATGGAAGAGGCACCATCCAGAAAGTACCAAGGGCGCTGCGTACGCCGAATCCTCAAGGACAAGTACTACAGAGTACGTGAATGGAGCGGAAATCCTCCCCGATACCCGAAACGCGATGACCGAGCCCAGGATCCTCTCCTGACCAAGGACCTGTTACAAACCTGGCCTGTGGAGTCAGCAGGGACGCCATAGAGGAAAGCCAACGTGCTCAAAATCAACGGCAAGATGGTGGCTAGGCGCAGCTACGCTCGTCGTGGGACGTCCGTATGCCTATACTGCCGACGAGGCCAGAAAACTGGCCGGCACCACCACGCAGACCAAGACCCTGCTTACTGAAACCGAGTACATGGGCACGCAGAACGGAGATAACCCTGTACGAGGTACCACATGGACATCTATCAGACCAAGGCCGGGGTCTTTTTCACTCAGTACGGCAGGGTCGAGGAAGTAAAGGCGCTCACCTCGAAGCAGGGCTTTGACCGGCGACTTCATCCTGCAGGCGACGGTCGCTCGCGAAAAGTTGGCCAAAATCCCCAACATCATTAACTGCAGGGGGAGAAGGATCTACGTCGTCGGAGGGCAGGAAGCTCCTTCTGCTGGGTCTGCGGAGACTCCAACCACGTGGCCAGGGAGTGCCCCACCAAGAATCCGGCACCCAAGACCCAACCTCCGCAGACGACCGCCGCCGCCGCCGCTACTACAGCAGAAAAGCCGGCAAAACCGGCACAACCAAAACGGCCCGGCGGAGCAAAAGGAGGAGGAATGGGAAGACGGTTGCAAGAGAGGAACCAAACCCAAGAGCCAACCGTCGGCGGAAAAGCAACCCGCCAAAGCAGCAGCAGTGCCAGCGTCCCCTCCTGCGCCCTCTCCCAAGCCAAAGGAGCCGGCAACTCCTCCCAGGAAGAAGGCGACGACACCTGCCAACCAAGCAGGACGCCCTGCGGCGAAAACCAAAAAACCCCGATCGAGGAGCGCATGGAGGTCGGCTCAGCGGCACAACCAAGAGCCTTTCCCGAAAGAAACAGAGAGGAGGAAGAACAGCAGGAGCAACACAGCATCAAGATGCAGCGGAGGAGCAGAAGCAGCGACAGGAAGACGCATGCAGCCGTCTGCTACCTGGCTCCGGAGAGACCAAAAGACACTTATGCCAAAGGCAAGCAGCCTCCCGTCTTCCCTCAAAAAATCAGCAAACATCTCTCCTTTTCCCAGTCCCCGGTCTTCAAGCTGACCCCACTTACACCAAGGAAAACTCTCTCCCCCACTCCCACCCTTCTCCTACAACGTCCCAGCCCAGAAAGAAAAAAGTATCTCCCTGGAGGGGTTCTTAATAAAATAGACTCAAAGGACGTTGCTAGGGAGTGGAGTGCACAAAGGCGTGCATCTTTGAAGCCACTCCTCAAGCTCAAAGAGGTCAACGGCAAGTCGTCCGAAGACCCGTTCAACTTCCCGACGCCCCGGGGTAATTACCCCATCAGGACTACAGGGGGCAATCTAAAAGTGTGACTACGGAGGCTGCTGAAAACTATATCCCAACATCGTCATGATGAGGAGTGGTACTCCTGAACTACGCAAAATGGCGAAAAATTGTGCAGGAAAGCCGACTCAGTTTTTGCACCACCCCCGTTATATAGTAAAACCTAACATACCCAACGGACGTTGGCGGCATATCCATGACGGACGGGTTACGTCCGATGTAGGAACCGGTTCCCCTTGGACAAGTCCGTCGGGGTCCATTTTCCAATGATTTTTACCCGGTATGCGCTCGTTATGTTTTCAGATTCACTAGATGTCTATCAAGATAGCCAGCTTGGAATGTTAGGTTTGAGGACGGGTAAGGCGGCTTGCCTGCTTCGTGACCTCCTGTCCTTCGCGGATGTCGCCGCGATCCAAGAGACCCACTTTGTTTGCGAAGTCGAAGACTCGCAGGGTAAGGTCCAACGACTTTGTCGTCTATTCAGCATACGGGAGCCGGCATGCCAGAGGAGCTGCTGGTCAAGCGTACCCTGGACGCGAGGATCGACCTTGTCCATGTCGGTGCCGAGGGCCGGCTCATCGTGGCCGATAGCCGCAGTGAAAAGCAAGACGTTCCGCTGATTGCGTCTGCGCGCCCAACGTTCAAGGTGAGCGAGTCTCTTTCTTTCGGCTGTTGGAGCCCTTCATGGTGAATCCAACACGGCTAATCTTAGTTGGGGACTGGAATGCCATCCTAACCCCAAATGGGATAGAGGAGGGGCGCTAGCGGGTGAGGGTGATCGCAGCCTGGTCGATCTGATCGGCGAATTTGGTCTGGTCGATAGATACCTGGCCGATCATCCGGATGGGAGCATGTGGACGTGGACGCATAGTTGGCCTCACCTGGGTAGACAAAGTACCTGATATGTTAAGAGGAGTAAGCCGACATAGACTTCTTGAACTAACGTTCCACTGGTTAGTTACTGACCACAAACTCGTTTGTGCTCCGGGTGGCGAAGTAGAATGGAGTCTAGAATGGCTGGTTACTGGAAGTTCAATCAGTCCTTACTGGACAGGCGGACTTTCGTGACCAGCTGACTAGAGTAGTTCAGCGGGCATTAATTGGGCGAGTCATTGAGTAAGTGGTGGGCTAGCCTTAAGGATAGTATTGGGGTCTTTCGCCACCCAATACAGCCAACGGCTCAACCAGATAAGGCTGCGAAGGCGTATACTGGAGCTAATTCTCGCCCGGCGGAGGCTGTGATCCCCTAGAGATAGCCTTAGCCAGGAGGTGCCCTGCAGCGCCCCGACAATGAGCGCTACATGGGTCAGGTAATTAGGGGCTAAGTTAAGCAAGAGATGTCTCTCCGGTGCTGAACATGGGCGCGGAACTGCGCAAGGAAGAAATTCGCCGTGCCGGCGACCGGTAACATTCCGAGAGGCATCCGGAGAGACATCTCCTAAGGTCCACTGACACAGGTGCGAGGCTTTCCGGGCAGCATTTCGAACACCGCTTTACCAAGGAACTCGGTCTCCGCGACGAGGAGTTTCGCAGCTATTTGGCTGACTTTCCCGGCTTTTTGCCGGCCGAAGCGGCTAGCTGTGGAAGGGAGATTACGGAGGACGAAATCTACGTGGCCTTGAAGAAGGTCGGTAGAGGCAAGTCGCCAGGTTTGGATGGTTTGCCCTATGAATTGTACTTGAGGATGTCGCACTTTGTCCTGATCTTGGCTGTCGTGTTCAAACACAAATGGTTCTTCGGCAGGGGTCCATCCCCGGTCGGATCACCAGGGGCGTGATCACGCTGCTGAGAAAGGGCAAGAAGGTTGGGGAATTAGACGATTACAGGTCATAACTCTGCTAAACACAGAGCAAGATTTCTGGCCAAGATCCTGACGAATCGCCGCTAGTTGCCGAGTCTCTGTTGGAACCGGATCAGACTTGTCTCCAGAAGGGAGAACAATTCAGAGCAACCTGTGACTTGATTTCAATGATCGTAGAGGGTGTAGAAGACGACGATGAGGCCGCGCTGATCAATTTGGATCGTCCAAGGCATTTGATAGGATTGACCATGGCTACCTGGCTGTTGTCCTGCAGGCCGCCGGATTCAAACCCGACTTCAGCCGCTGGATTAGCCTCCTGTATCGCTCCCCAGGCTGTGGTGCAGGTGAACGGGAAGTTGTCGGGCGCTTTCGCGCTGTCTAGGTCGGTCTGACAGGGTTGTCCACTGTCGTCTCTCCTTTACGTCCTCCTGCTGGAGCCGCTACTTCGCCGGCTAAGGGACGAGACGCACAGTCCGGTCCTACGTGGAATCGCCGTCCTGGTGGAGCTCGAGCGAAGCTTCCGCGTACGCCGATGACGTAACGACCTTGTGTCCTCCTGCGATGAGGCGGTACAACAGGCGCTTGTACGGTACGAGAAGGTGACAGGGGCCAGAATTAACTGCGACAAGTCATCCGGCTTGCGGTTAGGTGCCTGGAAGGGTGTTTCCCTCCCGGGGCCCTTCGGCTGGACGGACGGGCCGGTCAAGTTCCTCGGAGTTTGCTCCGGTCCGGACTTACAGCTGGAGAAAAACTGGTCAGAAGTACTGGCAAAGGTCGGCGCGTCGGTCAAGATTTGGCGTCGACGGGGTCTCTCCGTGAAGGGCTTGCGGAGGTAACATACCTCTTCCCATGATCCTTACCGACTGTCAGTACTTCCCCTTTGCGATGATCATGAGGAAGGCGCTCTGAGCGTTTGCTATTCTCCTGCCTGTGGAGAGGACGCAAACAGCGCTGGCCTGCAAATATCTGCTGCTCCTTGTCCGTGTCAGCGGGTCTGGGAATGCCACACTTGAGGAGCCAAGGCATCACTTGGAGGTTGGCATTTCTCAGGCGCGCGTTGGAGGGAAGATCGGTTGCTTGCGGGGGTGGGTGAGAATATACCCCTTGCCTTACCATCACCCCCCGACCCTCTGGGCTGACCGTCAGGCCTTGGGTGCGACCGAAATTCCTGCTCGAATGTCTGGCGGTCTACAGGCCATTCCACGGTCCAGTGACCTTTCACAGCCTAGGAAAATCTTCTATCGGGGATTAGCAGGTGCCGAAGGATAAGCTGCGTGTTTCCGGCATGTCGAGAGTGGAGTACCGCTCATTGGTCTTGGGGCGCCGGGTGCGGATTGGCTCAGCAACTCTGAGTTCTCTCTCACCTGGCGATTGGCTCGGAATGGCTTGTCGCTCAATGACAGGCGTTTCGCAATGGGCTCGGCGGATTTGCCAGATTGTGAACGCTGCAACCTTGAACTCATGAGACGTCTGCGTACTTTCCATTGTTCGCGCGTTCGCCTCGTTGTGGGAGCATGTCGGCGAGTTGACTGCTCAAAATGCGCCGCGAGAGCCCTGTGCTCATTGATCGCGCATACGCTGTGGACAATGTCGCCTCGTACTTGGAGAAACGGATGGTGTTTCTGTCGCTACTGGCCACGGCTAGAATGGTGATTTGGATGACGCGTCTGGAGGAAGTCTTGCGGGGAGGCTGTCTTTTCGGGAGATCAGATCTATCCGATGATTTTGAGCACCAGCTCAAAAATGAAGATTAGAACTGAACGGAAACGACTGCACCTGACAGTCTTTCGGTGAAAGGTGGATAAATGCAGCGAGCCTACCTGCGTGACCGGGGCTAGCCTTGATTTTTCTTCAGGATCTGTTAGGGCGTACCGGGGTGGATTCCGTTGAACCTCCCGTGGTTTAGGTAAGATGTTCTTTGTGTACCTAGTTAATGTGAGAATGTATTTTATCCCAGCCTGTTCCCGGCTCCATTGCTTTTGTTATGATCCAGTCTAGATTCCCACTGACCATTGTTACTTTGTCCTGTTTTATTCTCGGCTGGCCTGGCCTATATATTCTCCAGTCCATCTTGAGTTTTGTAACTCCAGCCTTATCTCCTCTAGAAAGAGAGCGGCTTGATTTTTGTCTCTACAGGCAGAATACAGTGGCCTCTTTAATTACGAGGGTAAAGTTTGGGTCTTATTAACATGATGTTAGCATTTATTTGAATTGTTTTATGTTTTGGGAACTTTTTGTTTTCTTCATACCCCTGCCCATCATGACTTTCCATTTACAAAAATTTTAAAGTTATTTTTTGCAAATCGTTGTAAATATTCACAAATTTTTATATACACATTTGGGGCGTTTTGTAGGTCCTCTCGGTATGTTATTTTTGCGACATTTTTGCGCATGATATGAGTGGTGATGGACAAATTTTTATGGTGAATGAGAACCATTGCACTTATGGGCGTCGTGGATTTTGATTAGCTAGGTATAGGATAGGAGTGTTTCCAAGACCAACCTGAGTTTTTCTTCCCTCCCAATTTTCGGCCTTGAGCCACAATTTGTAATTTTACAAATAAATAAACCAGCCACTTTCCCACCCGGATTTTGTGTTGTATTGTGTTGTTCTGTAATAAGAAGCTCAAAACGTAGCATTTGTTCCGCGATATTTGCCATTGCTTTGTGTCTTGGGCAGCCCAGCCCGAGTTTATTGCTCGGGCCAGCGTATGCTTAGTACCGGAACGCGAAACACCGGGAAGCAGTTGTCCTTCGGTGTAAGGTCATCGTAGTGCATGCAGGCCTCCGATGGGCCGGATAACAACACCCTCACCATGGCGTCGGTGGGAGGCACGAGGTAATCGGCGCTTACCGCCAGCTACACCAACACCCCCGGCACCAGAAGCACCCGAAGCACCCGGATTACCTGGACTACCAAGACTACCGGCACTACCGGCGGCACCAGTATTCCCAGTTCCCTCCACGTCGGCGCTGTGCAGCAGAAACCGCAGCAGCGGTACCCACCAATACAAGGTGCTGGAAGGAGGGCACCATCCAGAAAGTACTCAAGGGCGCTGCGTACTACGAATCCTCTCAAGGACAAGTACGCAAGAGGCGTGAATGGAGCGGAAATCCTCCCGATACCCGAAACGCCGAGTGAGGATCGAGCCCAGGATCCTCTCCTGCTGACCAAGACCAGGTGCCGCTGGAACTCATCGGGAGTCAGCAGGATGTGCCATAGAGGAGGCCACTCAGCCCTCAAAATCAACGGCAAGATGGCGGCTAGGCGCAGCTACGCCGTGGGACGTCCTGCTCAGCACCGCCGACGAGGCCAAAAACTGGCCGGCACCACCATGCAGACCAAGACCCTGATACTGGAAACTGAGTACATGGGCACGCGCAGAACCGGCGATCACCTTGCACGGAGGCCCATGCAGACCCCACCAGACCATGTCACGTTTTCTTCACTCAGTACGGCAGGGTCGAGGGAAGGCGCTCACCTCGGAACAGGGCTTCTTGACTGGAAGCGACTTCATCCTGCAGGCGACGGTCGCCTGCGAAAAGTTGGCCAAAATCCCCAACATCATTAACTGCAGGGGAGAAGGATTCATTGCCGTCGTGGAGGGCAGGAAGCCCTTCTGCTGGGTCTGCGGAGGACCCCAACCACGTGGGCCAGGAGTGCCCACTCAAGAATCCGGCACCCAAGACCCAACCTCCGCAGACGACCGCCGCCGCCGCCGCTACTGGCTAGCAGAGCCGGCGTCCGGCAACCAAAACGTGGCCCGGCGGAGCAAAAGGAGGGAGAATGGAAGACGGTTGGCAAGAGAGGAACCGAACCCAAGAGCCAACCGTCGGCGGAAAAGCAACCCACAAAGCAGCAGCAGTGCCAGCGTCCCCTCCTGCGCCCTCTCCCAAGCCAAAGGAGTCGGCAACTCCTCCCAGGAAGAAGGCGACGACACCCTCACAATCCAAGCAGGGACGCCCTGCAGGCGAAAACCAAAACCCCGACGGATAGAGCGGATGGAGTACGGCTCGCGCTAGCGGCACAACCAAGAGCCTCTTCCCCTAAAAAGAAACAGAGGAGGAAGAACAGCAGCGGCAACACAGCATCAAGATGCAGCGGAGGAGCAGAAGCGCGACAGGAAGACGCATGCAGCCGTCTCGCTACCCGGGTCTCCGGAAAGGCCAAAAGACACTTATGCCAAAAAGGCAAGCAGCCTCATCTTCCCCCCCTCAAAAAAATCAGCAAACACTTCTCCTTTCCCAGTCCCCGGTCTTCGCTGACCCCACTTACACCAAGGAAAACTTTCCCCACTCCACCCTTCTCCTACAACGTCCCAGCCCAGAAAGAAAAAGACTCTCCGAGGGGCGAAGCCCTAATGAAAATAGACTCAAAGGACGGGGCTAGAGGAGTGCACAGGCTATGCGCACTTTTGAAGCCACTCCTTAAGCTCAAAGAGGTCAACGGCAAGTCGTCCGAAGACCCGTTCAACTTCCCCGACGCCCCGGGGTAATTACCTCATCAGGACTACAGGGGGCAATCTAAAAGCGTGGGATCACGTGTGAGGCTACGAAAACTTGACCCAACACGTCATGATGAGGTACTCCTGAACTACGCAAAATGGCGAAAAATTGTAGGCCGACTCCCGCTCTTACTCCACCCTCGTTATATAGGGTAGTAAAACTAACATACCCAACGGACGTTGGCGGTATTGTCCATGACGGACGGGTTACGTCCGATGTAGGAACCGGTTCCCTTGGACAGTCCGTCGGGGTCCTTTCCCCCAATGATTTTTTACCCGGTATGCGCTCGTGTTTAAGTGTTTTCTTTTCAGATCTACTTCAGATGCCCATCAAGATAGCCAGCTTGAATGCGAGGGGCTTGAGGGGATCGGGGTAAGGCGGCTCGCCTGCTTCGCACCTCCTGTCCTTCGGCGTGGATGTCGCCGCGATCCGGGGTGAGGACCAGCCCTTTGTTTGCGAAGTCGACTCGTGTGTTTGGGTCCAACGACTTTGTCGTCTATTCAGCATACGGGAGTCGCGCGCCAGGAGGAGTTTCTTTGCTGGTCAAGCGTACCCCGGGACGCTAGGATCGACCTTGTCCATGTCGTGGAAAGCGAGGGCCGGCTCATCGTGGCCGATATTGCAGTGAAAAGCAGGACGTTCCGGTTGATTGTGGCTAGCGCCCAACGTTCAAGGTGAGTGAGTCTCTTTCTTTCGGCTGTTGGAGCCCTTCATGGTGAATCCAACACGGCTAATCTTAGTTGGGGACTGGAATGCCATCCTAACCCCAAAATGGGATAGAGGGAGGGCTAGCGGGTGGAGCAGACGTGTGCCTAGTCGATCTGATCGGCGAATTTGGTCTCGTCGATAGATACCGGGTCGATCATCCGGATGTATTTTGCCGTGACGTGGACGCATAGTTTGCTCTCTCACCCGGGTATCAGCGTACCTGGATAGGATGTTAGTGGAGAGAAGCCGACATGGCATTTTTTAGAATGTCCAACGTTCCACTGGCTAGGCTACTCGGACCACAAACTCGTTTGTGCCCGGTGGTTAGAATTTAGGGCCTAGAATGGCTAAGTCTTGGAAGCTCAACTGTCCTTACTTCGGACAGGCGGGACTTCTCGTGACCAGCTGACTAGAGTAGTCTGAAGCGGGCATTAATTGGGCGAGTCATTGGGAGTAAGGTGGGCTAGCCTTAAGGATAGCATTAGGTCTCTTTCGCCACCCAATACAGCCAACGGCTCAACCTAGGATAAGGCTGCGAAGGCAAAGACACTTAGAGCTACTTGCCCGGGCGGAGGCTATGGGATCCCTAGAGATAGCCTTTAGCCAGAGGTTCTGCAGCGCCCGACTAACGAGCTACATGGGAGTCAGGTAATTAGGCTAAGTTAAGCAAGATGTCTTCCGAAGCAAGAACATGGGCGCGGAACTGCGTAAGGAAGAAATTTCGCCGTGCCGGCGACCGGTACATTCGAGAGGTGCGCGACCCGGCGGGACATCTCCTAAGGTCCACTGACGACATGTGCGAGGCTTTCCGGCGCATTGAACATCCGCTTTACCAAGGAACCTGGTCTCCGCGACGAGGAGTTTTGGAAGCTATTTGGCTGACTTTCCCGGCTTTTGCCGGCTGAAGCGGCTAGGCTGTGAAGGAGATTACGGAGGACGAAATCTACGTGGCCTTGAAGAGCAATTAAGAGGCGTCGCTAGGCCGGATGGTCGGCTCTATGCAGGGTAAATTTGAGGATGTCGCACCTTTTGTCCCGATCTTGGTTACCGTGTTCAACCACTGGTTTCGGGGCAGGGGTCCATCCCCGGTCGGATTCTACCAGGGGCGTGATCACGCTTGTTGAGAAAGGGCAAGAAGGTTGGGGGGAGGAATTATTAGCACGATTAGCTCCTACAACTCTGCTAAACACAGAGTTAAAAAGATTTTACTAAGATCCACGAATCGCTTGCAGCTAGCCGCAATGGGAGTCTCGTTGGTCTGGATCAGACTTACCTTGTGAAGGGGGAGAACAATTCAGAGCAACCTGCACTTGATTCGCACGATCGTAGAGGGTGTAGAAGACGACGATGAGGCCGCGCTGATCAATTTGGATCAGTCCAAGGCATTTGATAGGATTGACCATGGCTACCTGGCTGCTGTCCTGCAGGCCGCCGGATTCAAACCCGACTTCAGCCGCTGGATTAGCCTCCCTGTATCGCTCCCCCCAGGCTGTGGTGCAGGTGAACGGGAAGCTGTCGGGCGCTTTCGCGCTGTCTAGGTCGGTCCGACAGGGTTGTCCACTGTCGTCCTCTCCTTTACGTCCTGGCGTTGGAGCCGCTACTTCGCCGGCCATGTGGACGAGACGCACAGTCCGGTCCTACGTGGAATCGCCGTCCCTGGTGGAGCTCGAGCCAGGGTTTCCGCGTACGCCGATGACGTAACGACCTCGTAGGGCCCTCCTGCAGGGACATAGAGGCGGTACAACAGGCGCTTGTACGGTACGAGAAGGTGACAGGGGCCAGAATTAACTGCGACAAGTCATCCGGCTTGCGGTTAGGTGCCTGGAAGGGTGTTTCCCTCCCGGGGCCCTTCGGCTGGACGGGACGGGCCGGTCAGCCTCGGAGTTTGGTTCGGTCCGGACTTACAGCTTGAGAAAACTGGTCAGAAGTACTGGCAAAGGTCGGCGCGTCGGTCAAGATTTTATGTCGACGGGGTCTCTCCGTGAAGGGCTTGGCGGAGGTGTGTAACACATATTCTTCCTGATCCTTAATCGACTGTCAGTATCTCCTCGGTGATGATCAGAGATATCGGAGCGTTTGCTATTCTCCTGCCTGTGGAGAGACGCAACACATGGTCAGCAAAGGAGCCTGCTACCTCCGTCCGTGTCAAGGGGGTCTGGGAATGCCAGCGTCTCTGAGGAGCCACGTGCTCGCTTCGAGGTTGGCATTTCGTGGCGCGCGTTGGAGGAAGATCGGTTGCTTGCGGGGGTAGTAGTGGACATATCCTTGCCTTACCATCACCCCCCGACCCTTTGGCTGACCGTCAGCCTTGGGTGCGACCGAAATTCCTGCTCGAATGTCTGGCGGCCTTACAGGCCATTCCACGGTCCAGTGATTACGGCCTAGGAAAATCTTCTATCGGGGATTAGTGAGGGTGCCGTGAAGGATAAGCTGTGCAGTAGCTCTCGGTGCATGTCGAGAGTGGAGTACCGCTCTCATTGGTCTTGGGCGCCGGGTGGATTGTCTAGCAACTCTGAGTTCTCTCTCACTCTGGCGATTGGCTCGGAATGGCTTGTCGCTCAATGACAGGCGTTTCGCAATGGGCCTGGCGGATTTGCCAGATTGTGAACGTTGCAACCTTGGAATCAAGGAGACGTTCTGCGCACGCCTTCTTTCCATTGTCTGCGCGTTCGCCCGTTGTGGAGCATGTCGGCGAGTTGACTGCTCAGTATCGCGCCGCGAGAGCTCGTGCTCATTGATCGCGCATACGCTGTGGACAATACCGTGTGTCGCCCCCGTACTGGAGGAAACGGATGGTGTTTCTGTCAAGGCTGGCCACGGCTAGAATGGTGGATTTGATGACGCGTCTGGAGGAAGTCTTGCGGGGAGGCCGTTTCGGATCAGGATCTAATCCGATATTTTGAGCACCAGCTCAAATGAAGATTAGAACTGAACGGAAACGACAACCCACAGGCCCCGGTGAAAGGTGGATAAATGCAGCGAGCCTGTCTGCGTGACCGGGGCTAGCCTTGATTTTCTCTTCTAGATCTGCTAGGCGCATCGGGGTGGATTTCAAGTTGGAACCCCTCCCGTGGTTTAGGTAAGATGTTCCTTTTGTGTACCTAGTTAATGTGAGTGAATGTATTGGTCCTGCCTGTTCCCGGCTCCATTGCTTTTGTTATGATCCAGTTCGAGATTCCCACTGACCATTGTTATTTTGTCCTGTTTTATTTCGCCAGTCTGCCTTATATATTCTCCAGTCCATTTATTTTGTACCCAGCTTCTCCATTCCCCTTAGAAAGAGAGTTTGATTTGTCTCTACAGGCAGAATACAGTGGCCTCTTTAATTACGAGGTGTGTTTGGGTCTTATTAACATGATGTATATGTAATACTAATTGTTTTATGTTTTGGGAACTTTTTGTTTGCTTCATACCCCTGCCCATCATGATCATCTAAGGAAAAATTTTTAAAGTTATTTTTGTAAACTATTGTAAATATTCACAAATTTTTATATACATTACCTAAGGCTGTAGTCCTCGTATGTTTGCGACTTTTTGGTGTACATAAGTAAGAGTGGTGATGGACAAATTTATAGTGAACAGAGTCCACAGTAACGCATGTATGGGTCGTGATTCTGATTAGCTGTGGCATAGATAGAAAGTACTGAAGACCAACCCGAGTTTTTCTTCCCCCTCCCCACCTTTCGGCCTTGAGCCACAATTTGCACTTTACAAATAAACCAGCCACTTCCCACCCGGGATTTTGTGTTGTATTGTGTTGTTCTGTAATAAGAAGCTCAAAGCGTAGCATTTGTTCCGCAGTGATATTTTATTGTTTGTGTCTTGGGCAACTGTTTTCCAGCCCGAGTTTATTGCTCGGGCCAGCGTAAAAGTAGTGTTCTTCGGAACGCGAAACACCGGGAAACAGTTGTCTGCGTAAGGCCACGTAGGAGGCATGGCCTCCGATGGGCCGGATAACAACACTCCTCTCATCATGGCGTCGGTGGGAGGCACGGGTGTGGACTGGCGCTACCGCCAGCCACCGCCAACACCCCCGCACAAGAAGCACCCGAAGCACCCGGATATCTGGACTACCGAGACCAATGGCACCGCCTAGTACCTGTATCTCCAGTTCCCACGTCGGCGCAGTCGTGCAGCAGAATCCAGCAGCAGCGGTACCCACCAACATGGCATGGAAGGAGGGCACCATCCAGAAAGCATTCGCGCGCCATGTACTACGAATCCCTCAAGGACAAGTACGCAGTATACGAATGGAGCGGAAATCCTCCCGATACCCGAAACCTGCTGAGCGAGATCGAGCCCAGGATCCTCTCCTGCTGACCAAGGACCTGAAAGTCAAACTCATCGGAGTCAACAGGGACGCCATAGAGGAGGCCATCAAAGCCCTCAAAATCAACGGCAAGATGGTAGC
>JBBBDQ010012196.1:0-11682 GCA_037127315.1 Ascarosepion bandense
AGTCAAATACAAAAACCACGTCCAACAACAACTACACTGCAATTATTTATTTTTGTAAAAATGATAAAAAATGCGGCACAAGGCCAAAATTGTAGGGATGGGGAAGGCTGGTCTTCATCTG
This sequence comes from Ascarosepion bandense, assembly GCA_037127315.1. Lineage (NCBI taxonomy): Eukaryota > Metazoa > Mollusca > Cephalopoda > Sepiida > Sepiidae > Ascarosepion > Ascarosepion bandense. The sequence continues at coordinate 122 of JBBBDQ010012196.1, forward strand.
TCTTACATTAACTTAGCTAGACTCACTCACTGACCCAAGCAGACAGTATAATATCCCTTGCACCAAAACATCACAATCTTACGTACCATTCTTGCTAATGAGCACCACAATGCCTCAATACACTTCCTATGAAAGTCTAACTAAACCCATATGTACAATTTGTCTGTGGGGGGGTGGGGGAAATAACACTTAAAATTGCAAACCCCAATGATTTTTATACAACGAATGAAAATATATACAAAAACTAAACAAAATTGATGTTAGTATTAAACCCCCCACAATCTCTATCCGTGACAGAAACATCAGTTAGCTGGGCGAAATTTTAGCGGGCTGGCAGATCTCAAACAGTCATACACACAACCACGCACACACAAACACAATAACAAATACGAAAATAAACACACTCGAAACGAAAGATGCCCCGCCTCTACCAGGGAACTGTTATCTCTAATCACCTAAAAAGTGGGGAAGGGCTGGGAATTAAACCAAAGAGAGAGGGCACAAAAAAAAATAAAAAAGTGGGGCCAATGCCCATGCATACCCTAGCCAAGTTTAACCATCATTAAAACATAAAAAGACAAATTAACCAACCAATCACTTTTATATGGGGTTGAAAATGTTTAGTCCAGGATCCCCAATATCCTGATGCCTAACCGTCATCAAAATGCCACCCAAATCAGCTCCTTTCACTCGACAGATTCGCGCAAGACAGAATTTTGGCACCTTTGCCAAATTCTGATGGAGGGAGTCGTCGCCTTTCCGTCCTAATTTTTGACTTTAAGCTGATGCTTAAAAACAAAATCAGTTGGGAAGAGGAAAACTTCTCGTCCCCATAGAATTCCTTCTGTCGCGTCGTCCAAATCACGACTCGCATAACACCCAGTAAGCATACGAACACATAATGCTCAGCCCTAGTCAACGACGGCACCACATTGCTACAAACAGAAGCGACTTCCAGGACAAAGAACTTTCCACGCAGCATGCGAACCATGTAGTCTTCAAGCCACTTACACAACGGTACTACGACACTGCAATGAAAGAAGGTGCGAGACAAAGTCTCGATCATCGGTTCACCGCAGCGAACGCAGTTTGGCGAAACAACCAAACCCGCTGCTTTAAGCTTCTTGCCGACCCAGACAGCCTTCGTATCACCAGCCAGGTGAGGGATGCCTCGTTGTTTGTGAGGCATTTCAACCCGGGCGCCCAAGGCCATATGGAGCGCGCCTCCTGCTTCGTCAAACCGGAGCTCGTCAATCAGATCATCCCGAACGGCCCCCCACTAGCACCTGATATAATGCCCGAAGGGACAACGCCCGGACGCCAGAGAGGCCATCTGTCGCCCGTAGAGAAAACTGAGTGCTCGCCGGCATTCACGATAGAAGGAGCATTCGCCTGAGTGGTAAACGGCCGGCCTCTTCCTCGCACGAATGCACACTTCTTTAGATGGGAAGCTTTTGCGGGCATCTTCCTTCCAGAATTCACCATTCTCATCCACTTGCGAACACATTCGGTCTAGGAAGGCACGTGCGAAGCGTATGTTGACGAATCTCAACGCTTGGCATTCCCAGACCGCCCTCAGAAGGATGGAGGCTACAGATCTCGCGACACACCTTAGGAGCCTTGCCTTCTCCCCAGAGGAAGGGAGTACAAGACCTGACTAATGTCATTAATATGGCACACGGGAGCAGCCACAGAGTCGGTAAAGGAGAATCGGGTAGATGTGTGAAACACATACTTCCGCCCTCCCCTTTAAGGAAAGCTTCCTCAGAGACCACAGACGAACTGCAGCCTCTGCCTTCTCTTGTACCTCTCCGACCATTCATCGAACTGGAGACCCGGACCAAACCAGAAGCTGAGAATCTAATCGGCCCGTCTGTTCAGTGGAAAGGCCCGGGAAGAGAAACTCCCTTCCACGCCCAACCGCAAGCCAACAGACTTATCGCGGTTGATCTTGGCCCCCGTCACCGTCTCATACCCTCTGATTTCCTCTTGCTGACTTCGTCAACTCGGCCTCCTAACGGACAAGAGCTGAAACGTCGTCAGCATAGGCAGAATACCTGGCCGAGGTGGTAGCACCAGGTAATGTAATCCCGCGAAGGACTCGATTCGCCTTCGACTGGCGGGGCGAAAGGGTTCCAACGCAAGAACGTAGAAAGGAAAGGCGAGAGTTGACAACCTAGACGAATAGAGCGAGTCAATAGAAAAGGTTCCGATCGTACTCCATTCACTTCCACCAGCGCACCGGGGGACGCGTACAGAAGTCGGATCCAGGAGCGAAAATTGGGCCCGAAACCGGCAGCGGAAAGACAGACTCGAGAAAACGATGGTCAACCCTATCGAACGCCTTGGACTGATCTAAATTGATCGAAAGCGGCTTCCGTGTCGACTTTCTCAATGATCAAGCGTACTAAATGAAGGGTTATCCAGCCAGTCCACAGCACAAGTCTGCTCGGGGCCAATCAGACTAGAGAGGACAGCCTGCAAACGGCTGGCTAAGATCTTGGCCAAAATCTCTAACTCTGTATTTAACATCGTCAAAGGCCTGAAGTTATCTATCGAATCCCCACCGTCCTTGCTTTTTGCGCAGCAACTTGATCACACTCCCGGTGAAGCGTTGGGGTATAGACCCCTGCCTCATCCAGTTGTTGAAAATCAGTGCCAGCAAGGGAACAAGAACGGCGACTGCCTCAAGCATAGCCTGTAAGGAAGACCATCCAATCCTGGACGGTCCCGCCAACCAGCTTAAGCGCCTCCCAACAGCCTCTGTAACGGACCCTCGCACCCAGCCGCTTCAGCCGCCTCGAGGCGGGGGAAGTCGGCCAAATAGGCATCGAACTTGGAGCAGTGCTCAGACCGGGCTCCCCTGGTGAACAGATCCTTGAAAATAGTCACGAAAAGCCCCAACTATGCCCGCGTTTGTAGTCACGGTTCTCCCATCCGGCAATGTGACGCTTGCGATATGCCTTTTGCTAGCATTTCCTCAATTCCTCTGCACGCAATTCTGCGGCCATGTTCGTTGCCTCAGGAGACATTCTCAACTTAGCCCTAACTACAAGAGCTTGGTCCTTCTTGATAAGCAGATACCGTTCAGCCCTAGCTAGCTACGTCCCCACTAACACGGGATTTGATAGCCCGATCAACTTTGGCTTCTACTGCCGTTTGTGCTGCTAATCTTTCTAGATTGAGTCGACGGCTATATTCAGCAGCAAACGATCTAATATTGGATTTCAAGGATCCCCACCACTTATTCCCAACCACAGCCCCCGTCAATTCCCGCTTTATCGTTAGTTTCAACTGGTCCTGGAAATCTTGCTCTTCAAACAATGAACAGTTCAATTTCCAGTAACCAGCCAATTTAATCCTTAGGTTGTATCTAAGTTTACGAACCCGGACGAGCCTATGATCCTCGAGTAAACTATCGAATGAAAACTTGGACAACCTAAGAGCCCTACATCGACTCTCCTCACTAAGACTCGGTCGACGAAGCTAGCACGCACCACCGTAGCCGAGCTGCCCCTATTAGTCCAAGTCCATACTATATCCCGGGGGTGTTCATTTCGGTACTTATCGACAAGATCGAACCTGTCGATAAAGTCCCGAAATGCTTTTACATCCGGGTTGTTAGTACCCGATCTTTCCCCTATGCGATCTATATCGGGGTCAAGGACGGCATTCCAATCGCTCCGCTAAAACTACCCGACGAGATGTCGTCAAAAACGGCTCGATCTGCCGAAACAAAGCAGGACGCTCCGCATGGACATTGGGCGCATAAACCCCAATGAGACGAAGAGACTTATCCTTTATAGTAACATCCAGCACACAAAGTCTGCCTGCCGGATCTGCGAAGACATGGGTACACGCCGCATTCAAGGACTTGCTCACTAGCCAGGAAACACCTCTCGAGCGTCCATCAAAACATGCTGAATAGAGGGCGAACCTCCTAGACAGTATATCCTCATGATCGCGAGTTGAAACCGGGTCTCCTGTATACAACATACATCCACACCGAGGCGCTGAAGATCACGGCTGAGACACGCCCTGCGTGACTCTGATCTCAGGCCCCGGCCATTTATGCTAGCTAACCAGAGAGCCATTATCAGTCCGATTAGGGTTGAGGCACTGTACCAAACATCTCAGGGACAGGATACCGACGGCCTGTCCCATTGAGCCTTGGCCCATCTCAATCTTGATAGTGCCATCATTGGACAGGCCACCAATATCCAGGGGGAACGTTAATTTCAAAAGCTCTGGTGTTGGAAGGGTGAACAAAAATAGGGGTCCTCCCAGAACAAACTGATCCAAATTCCTCTGGTCATCGTTTGTGAAGTACACAATTGGAGGGCTCATCGGGATGAGTCATTGGCCTCTCCAAGTAATACCCATACATGGCTCGACCCCAGGCACTGAGATCTCACCACTGTCAAAAGTCTTTTTGCCTTGGAAAGTTAAGTGGATCTTCAACATCTTTGTTTTTGATGCATTTACATTTCCACAATGTTTTGACCTTTTTACATTGATTAATAGCCTTGGGCAGTGTCCTCCGAGACACGGCAAACATCCTGCCCCACATTAAAAGGAGGCTTTTTTCTTTTTTTTTTTTTCTTTGCCGCTTGATGTAAACCAGTATTTCTTTGCCTCTTGAATGAATCTTTAAGCGGGGATTGAGAAGGAGTCGGTGTTGGCGTGGGGGTAGCAGATACACTTGGGGAAGAAAGGGCAGAACTAGCTGGAGATAAACCATGAGAAGGGACTGGAGAAGGGACAGGAGAAGGGGCTGGAAGGGACTGGTATATTTTTTTAAATATGGTCATTTTGGAAGGGGTGTGGGTCAAGGATTTTGTCATGGGAGGAGGTGCCATAATTCTTTTTTGTGGAGGAGAAGTAGGGGCAGACACTGACGCTGCTGATGATTTCTTGGTCTTACTTGACTCTAGAGCCTTTTTTGAGCTCTCTCAGTTTTTTAATCTTTTCCCAGCTTGGGCTCCGCCTGTTTTTGAATTTCCGTTAACGGAGCATCTTGGTGAACTGCCGGGACATCGCCCTTACTGCTGATAGAGGGAGTGGGACTGTTGGTGTCATCCCTGGGGTGGCCTCAGGGGACTGAGGTCCCGCTGCTCGGCTCTTCCCTTTGCCTCTAGTAACGACACGCCATTCTCCGTCGTCTTGTCCTTAACCACACCAGTGGCAGGCTTCAGAATTTGAGAGGATGGGGGTTGAGACCCACCCGGGGTTTTTAAGTCCCCGGACCGTGCCGCTACTAGGCCCGTTACAAAGGGTTATAACTCACAATTTTCAGGCTTAGGGTGCTCTTGGTCGCCAGTGGCCGGAGCACCAGAGGCCTTCTTCTCTGGACAGAAGGAGGACAGGTGACCAATCTGCCCACACTTCCAGCAAGATGGCTTTCGTTCACTACGTGGATCGTGTGCTCTTCCGGCCGCAGTAATAGTCCAAGCAGTTGGGGACGGACTCGAAGGCATCTTGATCCATCAATATATCAAACATCCATCCCCCGTTCAGGTTGTCGGATGAGGCTGCCAATATTTGGCCATATTTCTTTAAATAGGACGCCAGATGTTCACCGGCAACCTGAGGAGGAACCTCATATACTGCTACCGTGGTCCTCCTTCGGCCTTCATATATTGTCCTGATTATTAGGTCGTTAGTGATCAATTCCTTGCTCACTACTTCAAGTAATCTTCAGGTAGGTGTTGCGTCATCCCAGACGTGAGAAAACCCGGTCCTCTTATAACTCTTTGGGGCTTAACCTCAGGGCTCAGTAAGGCCTAACTACTGTGTCTTTCGTGGAGCGACAAATTTTGCGCGTACGCTTGTCCACCACGAAGACCGACACCATTCTTTTTTCAAACTTTTGTAATTCCTGGGGGTTTTCCAAAAGTCCGTCATCTTTCAAAAGATGATCGAAACCTTTTAGCTCTCTCCAGAAACTCCGCAATGTTTATAATGCAACTCGGTGGGGACTTCCAACAACAGGGCGATTCCCCGGCCTCAGCATCCTTCGTATTGTCATTCTTATTCTTTCGTACTTGAAGTCTTCTTCACCTTCGCCACCATATTCTTGGTCACATTTTTCGGAAGAGGGGGAATAAGCTCTCATCTTATCCGCGGCCCCTTAAAAGGCGGCTCAAAATTCAGTTTCTTTAAACGACCGACCCGAGTCGGCCAATTCCAAATCACCAGGAAACAAATTATATTTTTTCTCCTCCGTAACTAAATAGGGGAATGGGGAGGGGGGAAAAAGGGGGGGGGAATGGAGGGGGTTTATACAAATTAACCTTTACGCTTAAAGACAAACGGCAAACAAATCAAAGCAAACAGATTGGCCTTTAGCGGCCAAAATATAATAACAATATCCTTTTTTTTTAAAAGGAAATTAACCTCTTGAGAGGTTTAACAAACAACCAATAAACTTATTACAATAAAATACAAAAGAATTTAAAATATGTAACAGAAATAGGACACGCAAAGAGTTGCCTAAAGGCTACCTCGCAAACGGGGGAGGCTGAAAAGGCAAAAGGAGGAAAACAAACAGTTAAATGATCAGTTTCTGGTCAACAAATAAAATAAAAGATACTATTAACAAATTTTTTTTTTTTTTTTAAATAAAAAATAAATCTGGCACTTAAGACCAAATGAAAAATGAAAAGAGAAAATAAAAAGAAAAAACGGCCGACCTAAACAAAAACAAATATGGCCGCCAAAAAATACGAAAATAAAACACAAAAGCTAGAACAAATAAAAATAAAAACAACAAAGAAAGAAAACGAAAAATAAAATAAAATAAACTTATCGGCACAAAGAAAGGTCTCTTGTGTACAAAATTCAGTCCAAATAAAAATATTTTCAACAAAAAGTCCAAGCTGAAACAAAGCAGAGGTCAGAGCAGTCGTAAAATGACAAAACTACGTCCAACAACAACTACACTGCAATTATTTATTTTTGTAAAAATTTACAAAAAATGCGGCACAAGGCCAAAATTGTGGGGATGGGGAAGGCTGGTCTTCATCTGTCTTATATTAACTTAGCTAGACTCACTCACTGACCCAAGCAGACAGTATAATATCCCTTACACCAAAACATCACAATCTTACGTACCATTCTTACTACGAGCACCACAACAAGTTCTTTTTCAATACACTCTATGAAAGTCTATCCTAACCCATATGTACAATTTGTCTGTGGGGGTAGGGGGAAATAACACTTAATATTGCAAACTCCCAATGATTTTTATACAACGAATAAAAATATATACAAAAACTAAACAAAATTGATGTTAGTATTAAACCCCCCACAATCTCTATCCGTGACAGAAACATCAGTTAGCTGGGCGAAATTTAGCGGGGCTGGCAGATCTCAAACAGTCATACACACAACCACGCACACACACAAACACAATAACAAATACGAAAATAAACACACTCGAAACGAAAGATGCCCCGCCTCTACCAGGGAACTGTTATCTCTAATCACCTAAAAAGTGGGGAAGGGCTGGGGAATTAAACCAAAAAAAAGAGAGGGCACAAAAATAAAAGTGGGGCCAATGCCTGCATACCCTAGCTAAGTTTAACCATCATTAAACATAAAAGACAAATTAACTAAACTATCCTACTTTCGGGAGGGGTTGAAAATGTTTAGCCCAGGATCCCCAATATCCTGATGCCTAACCGTCATCAAATGCCACTCCAAATCAGCCTCACTCGACAGATTCGCGCAAGATTTACTCCACCTTTTGCCAAATTCTGATGGAGGAGTCGTCGCTCTTCCGTCCTAATTTTGACTTTAAGCTTATGCTTAAAAAACAAAATCAGTTGGGAAGAGGAAAACTTCTCGTCCCCATAGAATTCTCTGTCGCGCCGTCCAAATCACGACTCGCATAACACCAGCAGCGCATACGAACACATAATGCTCAGCCCTAGTCAACGACGGCACCACATTGCTGGCGAAACAGAAGCGACTTCCAGGACAAAGAACTTTCCACGCAGCATGCGAACCATGAAGTCTTCAAGCCATTTACACAACGGTACTACGACACTGCAATGGAAAGAAGGCGTGAGACAAAGTCTCGACCACCGACCCACTGCAGCGAACGCAGTTTGGCGAAACAACCAAACCCGCTGCTTTAAGCTTCTTGCCGACCCAAACAGCCTTTCGTATCACCAGCCAGGTGAGGATGCTCCGTTTGTTGTGAGGGCATTTCTTCCAGGCGCCCAAGGCCATATGGAGCGCGCCTCATAACCCTGCAAATCGACCGGAGGCGTCAATCAGATCATCACGAACGGCCCCCTCACTAGCACCCGATATAATGCCCGAAGGGACAACGCCTGGACGCCAGAGGCCATCTGTCGCGTAAACTGAGTGCTCTGCCGGCATTCACGATAGAAGGAGCATTCGCCTCGAGGTAAACGGCCGGCCTCTTCCTCGCACGAATGCACACTTCTTAGGGATGGGAAGCTTTTGCGGGCATCTTCCTTCCAGAATTCACCATTCTCATCCACTTGCGAACACATTCGGTCTAGGAAGGCAATGCGAAGCGTATGTTGACGAATCTCAACGCTTGGCATTCCCAGACCGCCCTCAGAAGGATGGAGCTACAGATCTCGCGACACACCTTAGGAGCCTTGCCTTCTCCCCAGAGGAAGGAGTACAAGACCCTGACTAATGTCATTAATGGCACACGGGAGTGGAAGCACAGAGAGTCGGTAAAGGAGAATCGGGTAGATGTGTGAAACACATACTTCCGCCCTCCCCTTTAAGGAAAGCTTCCTCAGAGACCACAGACGAACTGCAGCCTCTTGCCTTCTCTTGTACCTCCGACAATTCATTTCCAACTGGAGATCCGGACCGAACCAGACGCCGAGAATCTTGACCGGCCCGTCCGTCCAGTGGAAAGGCCCGGGAAGAAGAAACTCCCTTCCACGCGCCCAACCGCAAGCCAACAGACTTATCGCGGTTGATCTTGGCCCCTGTCACCGTCTCATACCCTCTGATTTCCTTGTTGTTCGTCAATCTCGGCTCTGCTCGACACAGGCAGGAAACGTCGTCGGCATGGGCAGAATACCTGGCCGAGGTGGTAGCACCGGAGTAATGTAATCCCGCGAAGGACCGGATTCGCCTTTAACTTGCTGAAGAAGGCTCCAACGCAAGAACGTAGAGCAAAGGCGAGAGCGGACAACCTTGACGAATAGAGCGAGTCAATAGAAAGGTTCCGATCGTACTCCATTCACTTCCCACCAGCGCACCGGGGGACGCGTACAGAAGTCGGATCCAGGAGCGAAAATTGGGCTTTGAAACCGGCAGCGGAAAGGGCAGACTCGAGAAAACGATGGTCAACCCTATCTGAACGCCTTGGACTGATCTAAATTGATCAGCGCGGCTTCCGTGTCGACTTTCTCAATGATCAAGCGTACCAAATGAAGGTTGTCCGCAGATAGTCCTACCCTTCCCACAGCACAAGTCTGCTCGGGGCCAATCAGACTAGAGAAGGACGACCTGCAAACGGCTGGCTAAGATCTTGGCTAAAATCTTCAACTCTGTATTTAACATCGTCAAAAGGCCTGAAGTTATCTATCGAATCCCCACCGTCCTTGCTTTTGCGCAGCAGCAGTCCACCCCTGGTGAAGCGTTGGGGTATAGACCCCTGCCTCATCGGTTATTTTGAAAATCAGTGCCAGCAAAGGGAACAAGAACGGGCGACTGCCTCAAGTACAGTTCGTAAGGAAGACCATCCAATCCCGGAGACTTGTCCCGGCCAACCAGCTTAAGCGCCTCCCAAATCTCAGCCTCTGTAACGGGACCCTCGCACCCAGCCGCTTCAGCCGCCTCAGGGCAGGAAGTGTCATCGACGTCGAACTTCAACCAGTTGCTCGGTTGGGCTCCTGATGACGGATCACAGTAGTCAAAAGCCTCCAACTATGCATTTTGTAGTCAAGTTTCTCCATCCGGCAATGTGTTGCTTTGATATTATGCCACTTTATTAACATTCTCAATTCCCTCTGCGCATTCTACGGCTATGTTAGATTGCCTCAGGAGACATTCTCTTTAACCTAGCCCTAACTACAAGAGCTTGGTCCTTCTTGATAAGCAAGGGCCTGCTCCGCCCTAGCTAAGGCTACGTCCCCACTAACACGGGATTTGATAGCCCGATCAACTTTGGCTTCTACTGCCGTTTGTGCTGCTAATCTTTCTAGATTGAGTCGACGGCTATATTCAGCAGCAAACGATCTATTGGATTTCAAGGATCCCCACCACTTATTCCCAACCACGGCCCAAATCGAATTCCCGCTTTATCGTTAGTTTCAACTGGTCCTGGAAATCTTGCTCTTCAAACAATGAACAGTTCAATTTCCAGTAACCAGCCAATTTAATCCTAGGCTTATCTAGTTTACGCGAACCCGGACGAGCCTATGTTCGAGTAAACTATCGAATGAAAACTTGGACAACCTAAGAGCCCTACATCGACTCTCCTCACTGAACTCGGTCGACGAAGCTAGCACGCACCACCGTAGCCGAGCTGCCTAATGATCAAGTCCATACTATATCCCGGGGAGGTGTTCATTTCGGTACTTATCGACAAGATCGAACCTGTCGATAAAGTCGAGAATGCTTTTACATCGGGTTGTTAGTACCCGATCTTTCCCCTATGCGATCTATATCAGGGTCAAGGACGGCATTCCAATCGCCCGCTAAAACTACCCGACGGATGTCACCGTCAAAAACGCTCGATCTGCCGAAACAAAGCAGGACGCTCCGCATGGACATTGGGCGCATAAACCCCAATGAGACGAAGAGACTTATCCTTTATAGTAACATCCAGCACACCAAAGTCTGCCTGCCGGATCTGCGAAGACATGGGCACACGCCCGCATTCAAGGACTTGCTCACTAGCCAGGAAACACCTCTCGAGCGTCCATCAAAGCCGTATGAATAGAGGGCGAACCTCCTAGACGGTATATCCTCATGATCGCGAGTTGAAAACCGGGTCTCCTGTATACAACATACATTCACACCGAGGCGCTGAAGATCACGGCTGAGACACGCCCTGCGTGACTCTGATCTCAGGCCCCGGCCATTTATGCTAGCTAACCAGAGAGCCATTATCAGTCCGATTAGGGTTGAGGCACTGTACCAAACATCTCAGGGGACAGGATACCGACGGCCCGTCCCACATTGAGCCTTGGCCCATCTCAGTCTTGATAGTGCCATCATTGGACAGGCCACCAATATCCAGGGGGAATGTTAATTTTAAAGCTCTGTAAAGGAAGGGTGAACAAAAATAGGGGTCCTCCCAGAAACAAAACTGATCCAAATTCCTCTGGTCATCGTTTGTGAAGTACACAATTGGAGGGCTCATCGGGATGGAGTCATTGGCCTCTCCAAGCATACTCCATACATGGCTCGACCCCGCACCAGATCTCACCACTGTCAAAAGTCTTTTGGCCTCTGGAAAGTTAAGTGGATCTTCAACATCTTTGTTTTTGATGCATTTACATTTCCACAATGTTTTGACCTTTTTACATTGATTAATAGCCTTTTGGGCAGTGTCC